>LQNS02007216.1:21402110-21412408 GCA_001587735.2 Parhyale hawaiensis
TAATAAAGACCGATGTGTATTTACTAGCTTCTTTGTGTATCGGTCCATTTTCTGTCACGCTTCAAGAAAAGAAATAGGAAATTAGCCCAGATTAGAGCATGCGGTCATCCTGTCAAGCTTCGTTGAAAACTAATCGGTAGAAAATAAGAAAGGCTGCTGATTATGGCAAACGTATATCTGAATGCAGTTTTTTTGCCAAACGTCAAAATCCACCCAATATAGATACCGCTTCTCTCAGCACTCTTTTGTATTGCGATTTGTACTCGCTTCTGAGGTTTTCTTCATCCAAAGTTCAGCTGCCCTGAGTTTTCGCTGATGCTCCTATTGCCTGCACAATCATCGAAGCAAATGGTAAGCAGGTGGGTAAAGAACACGAGGACATCTTTTTTGCAGCAAATAATTTTCTCCAACTTGGGTTCTTCTCTCAACGGAACAACTTTTCACCTGAGGAATAAATTCAGAGTTATATGACATCCTCGAGTATCCTGGAAACAGAGCTCAGTATTTATTAGGAGCGATATCGACTGCGGGCTAAAAAAAATTTGGCGTGGTTCAGCCTAGCATGCTTATCAGTTATATATGTTCCATAATTCAAGTTAATTGGCAGTTGCAGTGCATCCAAGGACTATGAGACACAACAGGTTAACCAAGAGGGCGGGGCTAAGCTGAAGTGCATCATGGGAAATAGGCTTGTGACGTTATAAAATCCTAGTACGTTTATCAGTAGATATTTTGCAACGTTTCTTCATCATTTCATGTGGGCATTTGGGCCTCCAGAGTGTCCTACAATCATTATAGTTGCACAAAGATATGCATCAAAGCATCTGCAAACATTTTTTGGCTCCCTGAAGGATAAAATTTTTTTATTGTTTAGGTTACTTTACCGTAGGAGGCACGCACCCGGTCGGAGAGTTTTGGTAAAATGTTGCCCTAAGCTGTGCCGTGGCTTACGCGTCGTTTACATGTCTGCCACTCTTAATCATAGTAACTACAGCATCACTGGAAAAATTATCTATTGAACATTCGCCAGTTTCAACAACATCGTTCAGTAAGACAGTTAAGGTGTGGGGTAAACATTCGGTTAAGTAACTTTTTTGCAAGTTAGTTAACGCGAGTCGGACTAGATTTTACTATTTTACTGCTATAACGCGCGCAGCGTATAGCAGCTGATTTTTTTCTTTCTAATTTTACTGCGCAATTGTATGGCTTTGCTTTAATATTACTTCGCCGGAAGGAAAATATTTTTTTTGGTCCTTCTATCTCGGCGTTCAATCGCTCACATCTGAGCCAATTTACGTTCTAGCGTTATGAAACTATAGAGGAAAGCATATCATTGGTAGAAGGCGAAATTGAATCGAAAACATTGCGGTTTTCACTCATATAGACCTATCTTTATAATGCCATATTACTACCGATAAATCTCACTTGATTTTTTGCATTTTGAAGACGATAAACTTGGCTCTAAGTGTTTCTGATGCATGCGCGCATTTGCCGGTTGAATTCATCTGCTCTTCTACAAGCCTTTTAACTAACGTTCTTTCAAAATACATCCTTCAGAGAGCTAAAAAAAAAGTTCGTAGATGCTTTGATAGATATTTTTGTGCAACTAAGATTATTTTAGGACATGTAGGACACCCTGGAGGCCCAAATGAAGTGATGAAGAAACAATACAAAATAGTTACTGATAAACGTACTAGGTTTTTATGACGTCGCAAGCCCATTTCCCGTGATGCACTACAGCATGGCCCCGCCCCCTAAGTTAACCTGTTGTGTCTCATAATCCTTGCAGTGCATCCTACATAGGGAATTTGATAAGAAAATTATGATCAATGAAGACGGGTCATTACAAGTTCTTTTTTGACATCACGGACACTGTATGTAGTTAGTTAATAATCATGTACAATGTTATAATGATGAAACGGCAAAATTGTTATAGTGACTCAAATCCAAAATTAGGGCGACTTCTAGAAGCTTTTCACTTACATTGTAATCCAAATTCATTCAATAGACATGTTCAATTTTTTGAAGCTTACTACGGTGTTCTTTAATCTTACACGAAATGAACTCTCATTTTATGCCCTAAATTTTATAATTTATGGATATGTTTTTAGCTTTTTCTTAATCGGTAGCTTTTGTACACTAACTTAGTAGTTCAGCTAATTATTTTCAAGTTTCGCACCCCTGAAGACGAACTATGTTTAACAGATTAGATCAGATAGGCGGCAGTAGACGAACCAATAGGCCCATTCCCAAAGAGACACCGGAACTTACGCCCGGCCCTCTATGAGCTAATGACATTATGTTGGTAGGATATAGAGGACTGAAGAAAAGAGAGAAAAAAAGGGGGAAGAATCCCTGCCAAAGAGACGATCATGAATGCCCGAAAGCACGATCAACAGCCGCTGAATGCGGAGCTTAGAGATGTGAAACTGTGTAGTTGGAGCAGGAGAGAGAGGACAACGGATTAAGGTGACCTCGGAAGCTTTGGCCGTTAAGAGTTTGCGACTCCTGGAAAAGGAGTTCTTAGCTGTGGAGGATGTCTCTCCCAATGTATGTCAAGACGATGCTTAAACGCGTTGACTGACTCCGCACTAACAACATCGGAAGGGAGTCTATTCCAAATGCTGACTATGAAAATAGTTCGAAAACTTGGGTCTAACAAACAGAAAACTCCTTCAATAGTGTATTCTTTGTTAGTACTTTCTCTGTTGACTTAATCTACATCTCAATTTGTACAACTATATGGAAGCACATTACGAAGCATTATTCTGACTTTGTAATGCGGTAAGAACTTTACGCTGCACATAATAATGTGCACACACGGACACAAGAAACTTTATAGAGACGACTTTCATGTGCACTGCGTAGCACAACGAAAAGTGGTATCATAACACAAGTTGCACTACGAAGTTCGAGCTCTATTACGAATTACATAAAAAAGAAAACTGCTTATAGGAACCATTGTACGCAACAACGCTTTTGTTCAAATATCTGACTGGCTGGACTTCAGGCATGATTCTTCGGACGGGGTATAGGTGGCGTTGCACACACCGTCCCTGTTGTTCAGAGGTGATGCTGCAGTCCCTAACCAGCGGGAGAGTTAGCATAGCGAGTTATCCCCACAGTGCACCTAGCCGCTTACAGCTGGTTTGTCTGCCCCTTTCAGTAAATAAGCGGCCATAAGTAGCACCACAAACGTTAGCTTGACATTTGAGACTAAACGATGTGAATGCAGGAAAAATTAACTTGCCATACAAATTAGCACAATGAACTTTAAGCTCTAGAGAAGTATAAAAAATGGATGTAACAAGCACTGCACGCAGCACCTGCCACGCACGCATGTCAGCCCAAGAGTCCCACCATCTGCCGCTGCGAGCTCTCCGTCGGGGTGATGGAGAACGCCTAAGACCGTTAGCTTGTTTATTTGACCCGTGCTGGTACTTAGCTCCGTGTAAACTCTCTTCTAAAGGTATTTATCTGCACCTTTGCATCGTCTCTCTCGAACAAACACGACAAGATGTCGCGCATCACAGGAGTTTGTTGGTCTATACTCGGTCCTTATTATCGGGGCCATGATTTAGCACGGCCATCTGTTCGCTAGAGAAACAGTCGAGGTGTACGTGCGTGAAAGAGCTCGCTATTTATGAGATCCGGCCGGCATCTTTCATCTATAATCGACAGATGCAATCAAGGGCTTCTTGGCAGGAAGTATCTCGGCCCTTTTTTTCCTGACTTCCTGCGAGATGTGCATGCAATTGATTTCCCGGCGTATATCAGTTGTGATAAATAATAGACGTAAAGAGAACTCCGGCCGGTGCCTGGATTTTCAAACACTGGATATATCCGAGTTTGTCACTCCGTTATGGTGATTATAGCAAACCTAAAACGAAAAGTTGCTTTATCTTTCGAGCGATGTCTGATTAAATACATATGTGCCTGAGGCAGACTAGCAAAATTAGAAAGGAATAACGCAAAACTCTGGGCGCTATGTTGTAGTATTCCTGTCCGCACCTCTGCAGTTTGAACCGTAACTGTTTGAAAATTTCTTGACATGAACTCCACGGAGATATTTAATTGAAAGTTGTATCTGTTCATTTTTACTAAATAGCAGTTGCGAAAGGAGGAGAATTTGCGATTGATGATTTTTCTATCTTCAAGTAAGTGCTGACAAAGTTTCTCATAAAAATTATTGAAATTTCCTTCGCTGGTGTTGATGTTACTGCGTTACAGAATATTTACGGTTAATATCGAGCTAATAGTGAAATTCTTAATAATGTTAAAGACTCGCAGTTGCTATTCTAGGCAAAATGAAATTTTGACCTGCGTTTTTATTTTTTAAATTCCTGGTCCTCCTAAAGGCATATTTAACATACGCACTAAAGTAGAATCTTTCTAGGGCAAGCCAAGTATTGTATGACGGCACATGCATAATATTTTAGACAGGATGTATTTACAACATTTTTATCGCAAAGAATTCTTCAATGCATGCCTAATTTCTGCCAATGCGTGCATAAGATCGATATGCATCACATATTCAACACATTCAGTTAAAATATACCGCCGTTCTCAGCCGTAACCCGTGGCAGCTGGTGCCTACTGAAATGGGAGCACTGCACAGTTCTATATCTATACCAGCGTGTTTAGAAATTCTTTCTATGACATGAAACAGTGGTTTTCAATGTTTTCTGAGCCTGGCACCCCCAGAAAGTTTTTAATATGTTCTCGCACCCCTAAAAAATAACTCCCTGATGATAGATAGCGGGGGATAACATAATTTTTCGGAAATTTGGCTCCTCCTGAAAAGTCATCTCGCTCCCCCTCCCATGGGGTGCGAGCACCCCTGTTTGGGAATCCCTGAGCTATATGATGGCGGCTGACATTCTGTAGTTCACAAAAAAGAATACAAATTTACTGATTTAAGTAAAAAAGAACATGGAAACCAACACTTCAACAAATTTACAAGTATTTTTTTTACGTTTCATAAACAATGATATTTTATTAGCGTTGCTATTGATGACTGAATTATCGAAAATGAGCTGATTCGCCTACGGACAGAAAAATTTATGGTTAAGGAACAGAAACGCTTCAACCACACCCCTAAATGATGCAACAGTTTGCGAGTGATAATCCTACAGAGAGTATATTGTCTGCTATGTGTACAATATTACGTGCGTAGACTGTTGTGTCTATAGAATATTGAGTGTGTAGAAAGCTGTATGTATAGAGTATAACCAGTTTAAACTAAACTGTGCATATGAGTGTGTAGAATATAATGTGTAATATTATGTTGCGAGGCTAGTGGTTCTTCGGTAAAATGCTCAACTTTTCATAATGCTTTCTGCTCAGTAAGCTGGAAGGACTGGATTTAATGAAACGTCGATTCTGCCGTCATCTCAGAGAGCACAAATGTAAGGGGACCTCCACCAGGGCCGGAGACAGCGGTAGCATCCGCCTACGCGCAATACTCAGCAGCAGGGTAACAGCAATGAACGCGAAGCCCCTTTCTTCAAAAGTGAAAAACAGTTTGGATAACACAGAAATTTGGGACATTTCAAGTGGGCCTGCCTAGTCGCAACCTCCCCTCAGACAGCTCCTCTCGGCGTTTAACCTCTTCCAGATGTTAACCCAACCTGATGGGTTATGTTTTTTTAATCAGACACGCCTTTCTCTAAGACAAATTCGGCTAGCCTCGTAATTTCATCTTCGTATGAAGCCTTAGTTTCATACCACAAAAATATTAAAGTCAAGCAACCGCAGGATCTCAGTAGGGAAAAAATCTCAGTTAAACGAAGTAACTCGTTATTTCCAGTGGAGCGAGAAAGCTAAGTAATCTAACACTTTCTGTCTTTCTGAGAGAGACCACTCCAGTCGCAAGAATATAAAACGTGGTAGCTAAATGTCTATTTGAGGAACGACCATAAACTGCTTTTATAAAGATATGAATGTATTTTCAGGTTATTATAAGGAGTCGACCTCAATAATCAACTAGAGTTCTTACAGAAACCAGCAGACTGCAGCATATCACAGAATCAAGCGACAAGATTTTGCCTGCCACTGAGCCCCCGAACAGACAATGCATGCTAGGCGTGGACACACAAACAGAGCCTCCCACTGTCGCCGAGTTAGTCCTTGCTTTCGCTTCGTTAAGAGTTGCGTCTGCCCGTACAGTGAGTTCAAAATTTATCGTTGCAATTTTTTGCAAACGGTTATTAAATAAATCAAAATATGCAAATCAAATCCAAGTAAGCATGTCGTTTTACTATTATGTTTTCCGAATGTCTGTAATTTAATATACCTTCCGTCGGCATCGATAACCTGCTGCAATCGTTTGGAGACCATCTTGCAAGGAGTCACGATTGATAGGTTGAGGAATTTTTGCCCATTCCTTTAAGAGTGTTGCTTTCAAAGCCTGTTGATTTTTGTGATGGGAATCTGAGACCTTGCTTTGTAATATGGACCAGATGCTACAATCAAGAGGATTAAAGTCTGGAGGTGAAGGAATATGAATTAAAAATATGCATTACTAAAAAGGTTGGAAAGCCAATTATCTTTGTAGACGAGGTATCAACAACATTTAGGGCGAGAAGTGCTATATTCACTCAGTGAAAACAATGTTCCGCCATGAATTTCACGCGAGCCTTTCGGGGTTTAGTTTGAGGACAATGAGAGCTCAAGCTGATCAGATATAAAAATAGCAGGAATGAAATAGTATCGTTTCAATGCTGAATATCTTTCGATTATCCCCCTGACGACTACTTTATAAAGCACAATAGTTGCTGAAAAGCTCGATTATCCGAAATATTCACCAACAATATGTTGTAAATTTGAAAATCTCTCAACTTTATGACAGAAAAGATTCTGGAACATTGATGGATAGATAAAAAAAAAAATGGGAACAGAAGCGACGGCCAAATTGCAACGAGTACTCATATGACATCATTGCGTTACACCCTGCGTGCTACATGGCACTAACATGTCTATGTCACACAAAAGAAGTTCATTATTTTTGTCAGCCAGGCGATTGCATTTGATTTATCACCTAGGAGTCTGTATGACAAATTGACCTTGGGAGCTGGCCATAAGATCTCTAGTCACTTTTGCTACAGCTCCAGGGAGTGCCCTGGCAGATCATCTGCGACATCTGCAAAGCAATTCCAGGATTTTCAGGTCTTTTATTTGCAGAACAACTCAGTCATTCGTGACGTCTTATCTAAGATGGAAAGGACATGTCATGCATAAGGAAACTCGCTCGCTGGGTGTGAGGACCAGGAGTCTATCGGGCAGCTCCGCGTGGCACAGTTGCAGAGCCGTTCTTACTTATGTACCTTCCAGGCGAGAACAAACGACTTGTTTTCTTGAGACGAATTGCTTGAAGCGTTTGGGCTTACAGACAATAACTAAAAAAGTCGGCTGTGGCTCACATTAGTGAGCTAGGTAGTTAACGGCTAATTTAAACGATCTTTTTTTATATGAGTAACATTATTAATAGTATCCATAAATAGGAGTATACAGGGTGTTCCGAAACAACGGGTACAAACTTTGACAGTTGATAGAGATTCCCCCCCCCAAAAAAAAACATTTTTTTTACTAATACCGAAATTTTCCAAATTCGTTAGTTTTCGAGATGAGTAGCTTTAAATTGTTGACTATAATATGTGTGAACTATACACGTTAATTCTAGTTCGACGTTTCGAATTGTCTTAGATAATTAAATTAGTATATTTGTTACCACAGTATTCTTTCCTTTTCCACTGTAACGTCTGTTTGAAACGGGTTCTCAAGCGGTCTCAAGTTAAAAATTTAAAGCTACGTATGTCAAAAACTAACGACTTTTTGGAAATTTCGGTATTCGTGAAACTGTGTTTCTTTTTGGGGTCTGTATCGACTGCAAAAGTTTGTACCAGTTGTTTCGGAACATTCTGCATACATATACTAGGCGTTGAGTTGATAAAGGTACCTGAAGCCATACAGCTGTTACAAAACTGTGACCCAATCTTCTTTGTAGTAATGTATTCCCACTTCCCACCTTTTAATTTCTCATCTGCTCGAGTGTGCAGAGGTGAAGTGACGTTGCGGTCTGTGAACCGGTTAACCCTTTTCTAAACACTAGTCAAAGAATCTTGGTAGTAAAATAACACGACCCAATTAAAATGGGGCTAAGGCAGATTTACACGATAGCCAACCGGTCGAGTTGACCGGTGTAAACTTACGAACGGGCGTCAGAAAACGGGCAAATTCTTGTACATTCGTGAAATTCTGAGGATAGAGCTCACTATTTTTTTTACTAAACTGGCTAGTCAACTGATCTGCAGTTTATAAGCAACCTGTCCGTTTTATCAAAGTTGCGGTTGAATTTACTCTCGTACTAGTGACAGTTCTTTATTCTTGAGGTATGTTATGATAGACTTCCAATTAGTAATTATTGTGCAGCGAGTGGGTATACATTAGAGTTAATTCTGTCTTACTCTTGAGGCAGCATCCATACCGATGTTGACGAGCTTCTCAATGGAGCTCACGGGGGTTTGAAAATCAAGACCGTTTTATCGGAGGAACACGGTAGCCTGCAGGATTTCCAATCGCATAACCCGACCGTTCTTACTAGTTTTTTTCAGCTTTTTAACTTTGGTATGAATCCACTTTATATTTACATGTATTAGCAGAAGTGAAGTCCACGTGAACAGCTCTCAGTATCTCTGTTTGAACCTGACATCAAATCAACGTCAGGGCGAAGACGATCGATTTATGTAAATGTCAGGTTTATTCAAATTTAATTTGGACGTTTGGACCCCCTTAGGCCATAATCAAATCGCTTTCACTGTGCGTGTCGGGGCGTGAAGACATCTGCTCTGAAGGGACCAACGCCTAAGCTCTTCCTCTGCTCAGAATTACGTCCTTTGAACATCCGTCGTCTGGTGTCTAGTCTGGTGTAATTCTGCCACAAGCCACCAAGACAATGAATGTGGTATTGCGTGTATTATTGCAATTACAAATCATATGCAAAAAAAGGATATCTCTAGTTTGAAAGTTTAATCTCAAGTACGTAACTCATTCACGATCGCTGTGCCTCCGCTAGAATGCAGACTACAATAAACAGCCTACAGCCCCAACTGAAGCAATTAGAACAATGGGACTTAGAATTATAAAGCTAGTGCACCGTATGCAGTCTTTGTCAAGAATATTGCAGGAATTGGCGACGCATATAATGCAAAAATGCCGCTGCGTTAATTATGCACGCATAGTGTTGTCATCCTACCTCACGCTGCTGCAGGGTAATGACTGTTATCTGGCGTCAAATTTGCATTGCATTGTCAAAAGGAAATATGTGATACTTGAGTCAGGGACGCCAGTAATATGTGAGTTTTATCTGCGTTGTTCACTGTATTATCTCAGTTACTTGATCATTAAAATAAGTTTAATGTACATAGCTCCCAAAATATCAGGCAAGGGCATAACTAAGAACAATCAGTAGTTTATACGAGACTATTAGAGAATTTAAAGGGCTACTAAAAAGAGCAGGGCAGTTTTATTGTGCCACTTAAGTCAGCGAGTTAAATGATAGACATGACCTGGTTGCACAGTAGCAACGACCGTGCAGTGTTTACTGCTTGCAATATTTCAATGGGTACTGAAAGAGCAAATGTATGATTTTGTTTCATATTTGATGACTGCCACTCTTCTTCTTAGTAGCAGTGAGGTGCACTAGGTACATCGCCATCAAAATGTGGAGACAGTCACGGTGAAAGTAATGATTGTTTGCTTGCTTGGTCAGTTGGGTGATCTCTGTGTCCCGATGTGAAATAAGGAATTGAATCGGAGGAAATTTATTTACCAAATGGCAAGGTGCTGTTGCTTTAGAAAGTTTATGATATCCCTGTAAGGATGTTGACTGAAACGCCTGAATGAGGCAGCACATTTTCTACAAGTTGATTATGTTTTCTTCTCAAAGTGAATATCTTTTTCTTTGAGCTCACAAGTTGAGAATAGGCAAAAAATGGAAGAAGGAAACGAGAAAGCCATTCCTGAGAAACATGCAGAAAGGAGGAAACGGGATTTCGTTGAAGTCACTATAATCTCCTGTCATTTTATGACAGCACGGACCGCTCCTTACCACAATAACCGTCAGGAGATCAGGACCTGGCTGCTCCAATACTTTGTAAAGTTAATGGTATCTTGAGTTCGTACTCCTACAGATCTTATTTCATCTGTTCTTCCTCTTCTTTCCCGACTTTCTGTTTCCATGCGCCTTGGCCCACCATCGTGCACGGATTCCACATTTTTATCGACGTTCTATATTATTA
>LQNS02007216.1:21442167-21453188 GCA_001587735.2 Parhyale hawaiensis
GGCGACACCTGACCCTTGGGAATAGGAGTTATATTCCCAGTGCGCCAACAACGAGGAAAATTTCCTAACCGTATCAGGCGCCGGAAGATCACAGCAAGCTTGGGAGCAAGAACGTCAGGCAATTGCTTATAAAACAGAGAAAACATGCCCACTGGATCCACACCTCCATACGGATCTAAGCTCTCAAGCAGCACCTTGACTTGGACGCACTGGAACGTAGTGAAGCACCTCTAAATTTCCAGACGGATACCCGGCAAGTTGAACCTATTACTCCTTGTGTTATAATGCAGAGTAGGTAAGTGTGCGGGTCGTAGAAAATAGGTTTTGTTCCCAAGAATTTAACAGCAGAGTGAAATAAAACGGCATATTATCCAGGTGGGATGTACATATGATAAAAGTATTGAATTTTTATCACCTAAACTCTAGTGAAATTATTATTAATTGCTGAATATTATAGTTGTACACGTCTGGGCCTTGTAAGTTCAGTAAGATTGAAGGAAAGAGCAATAGGCAGAGAGCGAGCAGAGGCTGTTTGTCCCGTATTTACCTCCTAACTTCATTTGAAGCCCTCGGCCCGAGTGCTTCTCATCATAATTATGTGACATAAATGAGTTACTGAGCTAAAAGATTTGAGCTCCCACGTTGATGTCTCATCAACATTAATTAGAGCAACTGTTAAAGTTACTTCAACGTCTTCAATGCAACGCCTGAGTTTTGTGTCCACCTTTCCGGAACTGAAATGCGGCATAAAAGAAAAATCTCAGCAGAGCAATAATTGTAACAACAGTCTCTTAAAATAAAACAATTTTCGGGACACAGGGTGCGTAGTAGTATAGCAACTGCAAACAATTTACACATGAATTTACTCTGTTAACAGTGAAGCGTATACAAATTTATTGCAGGTACAGCACGTATGTGGCACTTCTAAATACAGAGAACATTCTAAGTAGTGAATTTTGAATGTTTCAACTGAAAATATTCAAGTTAAATAGAGCTGTTACTTATATAGTGCGGCTGTGCATTCTCGTATTAAGTATGATGAAATATTTTACAATGCTTTCCGTACATACATACAACATTGTATATTCTAGCTCAACATGTTATACATACAAAACATTGCTATCTACATTCTTACTCATGTAGGACAGAACGTTTGTAACGACCAACTAAAGAGTCGTGAGAGCAAGCGAAGGGAAAAGCTAGATGGTATCTACCTGAACTTATCGTACAAAGAGCCAAGCTCTTAAATTAAAAGTCTTATGCACTATATTAATAGATCTGGCGGAAGACATTATCTGTACCTTTACACTTAAGCTGCTATAATAACCATAGGCACAGATATTTGCCGGTCTCACAAACCTACAGATGTTCTGTTGGATGTTTTTATGAGACTTCCTGCCGATGTTTCAGAGGTCAACGGAAGCTAATATGTATCCAAATCGTAAATGTGTGTGCCGGAAGGTATCTATCTGGTGCCTAAGCAGGTTCGCAGAAGCCCTGGCTGCACTAACTGTGTAGACGTCGTACATTACTTGTCTGTACATTTGGAACATGACGCTTAATTTCCATTTCAAGTTTATGTGCTTTGGCTACTTACTACTTCTAAGTTAACCTTATAAGTATGCATAAAATTTATAAATAAATAAAAAGAACTTGACATCTTTTCTTCACCACGCTGCACTATAACCAGACCAACTTATAACTTGGCATCGAAGATACAGATCACGACCGAATACTTGGACGAACTTTTGAAGAACTCACACACACCGCCCCAAAACATCACAATTATTTTAGGTAGTCCCGAGCAGCCTGAAAGCTTTGAGTTAAAGTATTTGGGACACGTTCAATTGGACGCCGAAGATCAGCTCTCGAGGCTTGACTTGCCCAAACGGCAAACAGGTGCGACGGCTTCGACTTGGTGAGATGAGCTTCAAGCTTCGACGCTTAATCCGTTCCACCCGAGGCTTGCAGAAACTCAATCTTGCTCCTTAAACTGGAGCTTTCAGCCGATTAAACGTAACCCCGTTATTATTATTATTATTATTAAAACTTCACGCTTGAGCTCCCACGGACAGGTAATACAACCCAAATGAAGCCTCTTGCAACACCGGGAAGCCCAAAACGCTGCTAAAGGAAATCCAGCAAAAAAACATTAACAGCTGACTTAAACGCCTGAAGGCCAATACGCCCAAAAGCCGATGCCGGAAGCAAATTCCAAATCTTAGCCGACCAGGGCACGAAGCACCGACAGAACTGATTAGTTCGACATACGACAGCCTCTAAAATGAAAGAGTGCGCTCCACATGCAACACGATTCAAAATGGCAACGCTAAGACTTCAAACTGGAGTTTCGGACATGCTAAGCCACGTAGGCTTGAATTCGGCGCCAAATTAAATATACCCTTGGCTTTTTATGATTATCTTTTGTTCACACGAACAGTCTTTACTCTCCCCTACTCTGTTTTAAATACGTTTGTTATCTAAGTTCAGGAGAATTA
Source organism: Parhyale hawaiensis (assembly GCA_001587735.2). Taxonomy (NCBI): domain Eukaryota; kingdom Metazoa; phylum Arthropoda; class Malacostraca; order Amphipoda; family Hyalidae; genus Parhyale; species Parhyale hawaiensis. Next base: position 21,444,666 of record LQNS02007216.1, read on the forward strand.
CGTTACTGCTGTTAGGCAAAGTCCCATTTAATTCAGAGTTGTGTGGATAGCAACAGTTTAAGAAAATCATTATATGACTGAAAAAAAAAATGGAAACTTCAGTGCACCAAAACAATCGGATCTGCTCTAAATACACTATCGACAGCGTACTTTCTCACTCGAAAGCCCTGAAATACTTGAGACAACAGACTTCGGCAGCAGCTGACTTATGCAAAGTGGAGCGTGTCACAACTTAGTTAAGTTTGGAGAGAGGGGCGTGAGAACATTGGGACCAGGTCTGCATTATGGATGAGAGAGATCATACGCGGGCGGCAGAGTTCTGAAGTGTAGATGGAGGTACAACCAGTGGCGGCCTCGCCAAAAAATAAATAAACAATTAAAATAAAACAAAATAAAATAAGTTCACGAAGCATTATATACTTAAATTATCACACCGCATCAAACTTATGCATTTTGAATTTCTTCTTGCTTATGTAAAAGGTAAAGATCTGTTAAAATTATATACAGATAAAATTACGCGTAGTAGTTTTTTCTGCAATATGTCTGCCATTTGTGACATACCGCATAATATTATTATCTTTGCGTGAGGTTGATAAAGGACTGTAGCTTTATAGTTTTAATGGTAGAAATTTGTTTTAATAGCTTCATGACGATATCCACATCCAACCGAACGCAGCAGGAATAGAGTGGCATACGAGTGTTATTGGGAAAGCAGTAAATGCGCTCAGCCCTGTTGATGACATAGTTATGCATTTCCCCAGTTCAGTGGGCTGCAAAAACTACTTTTAATTTGAATGAACGATGCTAGCAAACTACATATGTATAGCACAGTGAAAGCGGTCTGTATGTCTGTTAAGGCTAAGTCAGTAGTTGCGATTTAGTCCAACTCAGTTATGTGTACACTGCACAGCCTCGCTTGCCTATGTTATACAATTACCAACAATTGTTATCATAACCAGGATATAGTGAAAAAAAAAACGAAAGCTCGATGCAGTAGCCAACATGCTAATCAGGAAGTTTGATCACTATTCCGAAGAAGTTAAATGCCAGTAATTTCGGAGGTACTGCTGTCCCCTATATCAAGGATGATTATACCTAACAGGTTAGCGCACTGCCGAACGCGGCAGACGTACGATGAAGCGGTGACGTCACATGGTCTTTCCATTGTATAGCTAAGTTGAAGAGTATTGAATGGCAAAAGCGGTTCAGAAAGTTATTATTTTACAAACTATGCGGTCAAGAGTTTTGATTACGTCACGATCAAGAGCTGGTGCCAATCCCCATTCATCAGCTCTATATAGCCAGAAAGTTTTTGCATTCCCTGGGAAATTGTGGCGAAGTAACTTTCGTGCTTCCTATTGCGCGACAGCTTAGACCTCTCCCGTGCATTAACCCGTTCTGTATCACCATCCTAGCCTCTATATTATAACGCGCTTCGGTCAAACTTAAAGGAAAAATCTATAGGAGGCCTACGTATAGCAAACTAGAGCACTCCGTCAAGCAAGGCAGCGGTAAAGAAAAATACAAATCGGCTCTGAAACCATGATTTGCTTTATATCAACGCCAAAATCTAATCACTTGTGCCTTTTGATAATGTTAACAGTGTCCGTAATTTTCTTGGAGTCCCGTTCATAACTTTTTGAGTTATGCGGCTAACAAATATTTTAACAAACATAAGTCAAACACACAAACGGACAAACCGATCATCAACAAAATTTAATAAATTATGTCCTTTAACATGACTTCTAATTCTAGAAAATTTCATAGAGATCCATTGGTAATTTTTGAGTTATTGTTCTACTAAACATTTTAACAAACATTAGTCAAACACACGAACGGACCAACCGATCATTAGCAAAATTTACTTCATTATGTCTTATAACATTACAAACGATTCCAAAAAAATTCATAAAGATCCATCCACAGTTTTGAGCTATTGTACTTACAAACATTTTAACAAACATTAGTCAAACACACAAGCTGACCAACCGCTCATCACCAAAATTTAATCAATAATGTCTTTTAACATTGCAATTCCAGAAAATTTCATAGAGATCCATTTATATTTTTTGACTTATTGCGCTAACAAACATTTTAACAAACATTATTCAAACCCACCTACTGATCATTGCCAAAATTTAATCAATTATGTCTTTTATTATTACCAACAATTCCTAAAAATTTCATAAAGATCCATCCATCCATTTTTTTGAGTTATTACGCGAACAAATATAAAATGAAACACAGCGACAAACAAACGAACGAACAGATCATCACAAAACTTGTATCATTTACTCTCTGTAATAAGCCCAACAACTCATGTAAATTTCATGAAAATCCGTCCATTACTTTTTTAGTTAGGGCACCAACAAAAAAATAAAAAATACACAGACAAACAAACAAACTAACAAATGAATGTTTAGATCTCCACCAAAAGTTAATCACCTGTTTCTCCTAACATATCGAACAATCTCTTTAAATTTCGTCAAAATCGGTCCATAACATTTTGAGTTATCTTGATGGCAGACAGACAGAATAACAGACAGACAAAGCCGACGAAAACATAACCTCCTTGGCGGAGGTAATAATGGCACATTTCGTCAGCCGATGGATGTGCCGAAGTCAGTTAGTGCACGCATGATATTTGCTCAAAAGTATATTGGTTGCTTAAAAGTTAGGACAAGGAAACGAGCTCTCAGTCTCCAGATCAGGATAGAAAAATCTGACAATCCAGGGTGATAAGTTATGGTAATGACTGCAAACAGTCTGACATGCACAGTCGTTGGCATCGCATACTGTTACCGTATACATTATACAAGGACCTAGTAATGACCGCTATACACAGTATACAGTGTGGTGTTCTAAAATGACTTCAGTTTAAATGCATTTAATTCTTAAGATGAACAATAAGGCAAAAATTGCTAAGCTTAAAGTCATATTATTAATTCAAGAAGCTATCGTTGAATAAAAACTGAATATTTCGCACAACAGTCCATCTTCAGCACGATGGTAAAGGGAATGCTTAAGCATTCTCTTTACCATCGTGTTTACTAAATCCTGCTGAAGATAGAGTGTTGTCCGAAACGTTCAGTTTTTATTCAAGGATTAGTTCTTAAATCTTAATAAAACGACTTTACGCCTAGCAATTTTTGCCTTACTTAGCATTTTACAGTGCGTTGTGAAATGATGCCATTACCCGATCTTTCTATCTAATGCGACTCTAGTAGTAACTTGGGCCGCGTGCGTATATACCATGACACATGCATACTTAATATAGGGTATTCATAATCTGTTTATGTATTAAAACAATTTCGTTTTCAAAACAATTGACAGAGAACAAAATGCATATCACATTGTAATCTCTTATGACTACGCCATATATTCGTTCTGACAGCTGGCTGCGCTTTATTCCTAAAGCCGTCAAAAATACTACAGATCTTAGTTTACCATCGTCTTATTTAGCGCTGTTAAATCATTTCCTGTTTTAGCTTATGGCCTGCATTGCGAGTGTTTACCACAGACAGCATCAAATAACCGGCTTGTGAGCCTGAAGTAATTGTTCAAATCATATAATGAATAAATGATCGGATGTTAAGAAATTTCACCAAAAGCAAATGCGATCAATAATATAATCCAAGAAACCCGCGATCATTCTCCAAATTCGCCAAGGAATAGTAAGAGAAACCTGAGATCAGTGAGAATAAAGCCATTTGCCTAGATTTAGGTAAGGGGCATTTGGTTTCGTTTATCCAATACAAGGGCAGACTGGCTCCCAAAAAGGACGCCATTTTCTTACCGTGTATCTATACCTTTCTAGGTTTTTTGGACATATCTATTTATGCCTCTGCTCGCTTTTTTTCCTACTTCTGCTGGCGATTCTTCGATTCTTTTCTCAATCTTCTACTTCCTTCTCTACACTATTTTGACTTGCACTCGACCAGTTTTACCGACCAGGACTTGCCATTTTCTTTTACATATTCTTACAGTAGAGCACAGTAGGGCCTCTAAGGAGAATTCAATTAATATTTCAACTGAGTGCCTTACTAGCTCGTGCAAGCGAGACTGCGCTGGAGCAACACTGCAAACGATCATTCCATACAACAGCTGAGAGTGAAGAAGCAATTTATTGGCAGTCTAGCGGAGCAAGAAATTTCTACTGGCGCTAACGCTTCCCTCGGAATTAAAGGCCAAAAGTATCGGCATTGGAAGATTGGCACAAAAGTATCAGCGATGCCGTTGCATCGCGACATTATCACTGGATGATGAAGTGAGTAATTATGTTATACAATGATAATGATGTATCACAAATACTTCATTGCGATAACCTCCACCTATGCAAAACTGTAGCCTTTTTGTAACACAGAAGGCAACCGAAGCTGTGGAGGAAACTGCTCCCAGTATTATCTAAGCAAATTTTGAACACGTTGACTCTACGTAGCTATGCTCCGAAAGTTTATTTCTTAAGTCCTATTTCAAACGCCCACCCTGACATAGAAGCAAACTGGTGATTCTCTCTGTTCCTTCGATAGTGATGTATGAGTTTTTTGTCCGTTATTTCGGTGAGGATTTTCATCATCTCCGCGAAGAAACTTTCGGCTCTCGAGACATCTTCGAATTCCTCACTTGCCTGTATGTTTCTATAAGTTTCCACCTGACCTGTCTTTGTTCAAAGCACGTGAGTCAAAGATCCTTCTTTAAGGCGGATCGTTTTTCAACTTTTGAGAAGCGGCTTATGTGTAGTGCTGCATTTTTGTGGAAGCACCTAAAAATGATGTGTGTAAAAGTTTAGACATCTAGCTCGATTTTTTTCGCATGCCGCAAGCAGTTTGAAAAATGGGAAATATGAAAATATACCATATTGGATAAAATGCCATTATAAATGTAATATTTTTTTCTGTAGTGAAAATAGTGCGCAAAAAAAATGTCTACTTTATAATTTAAACCACAGAAATATTGATCAACATCTTCCCATGCTACAAGTAATCTGAAAATTCGTAATTTTCAACAAAAAATCGTGTATGTATTTCTCCAATTTCGAGGTCAAATTGCTATAGATATAAATCATTTATATTACTTCGTGTAGTTAAATATTGATAGTATTGTATAACATCAAGTTCCAATAAAAAGATGAAGTCCGAACGACAATGATTTACCATGCCGCAAGGTCATTAAAAACGTATATAATACACTATAACATTACATTACAGAATATGAAAACAAACGGTTGAACGGGTCTTCACAAAAGTCAATCATCTGTTCTTCCTAACATGCTTAATCGTAATGGCTGTAATTTTCGTAAAGATCCGCTTAGATCTTTCTTACTCATCTTATTCACAGACAAGAGACAGAAAGACAGAGAGAAATTGACAAACTCGACAAAAACATTGCCTCTTCGGCGGAGGTAAACATGAACTTCAACGTTCGCACGTTTCCTGATATTTAGATGCTATAGCTATGTACCTATCGTTCCATTGAGTCGTATAGATTATCTACTGATCTTGTAGGCAACAGTTATCAAAACCCAGTCGGAAATAGTGCTTGTGATTATAGTAGAACAACTATGATTATGGTCGAGATTTTGGTTGTTTATAATCGAAATATCCTCCATATTCAACCATTCATGGGGTGCAGTATGGTAGAGATATGTCACTACCTTCGACCATATTGCCAACCATAATCCCCGACCATAAATACCCAAATACAACCATTAAGGTTTTAGCTCTACAACCATGATCTACCATAGTGAACCGTAAGAACACCATTCACGACCAAAATCGACTGTGTTTGGCGAATGCTACAACTATATTCCACCAAGATAAACTTTTTTAACTGTTGACATATTCGGCAGTCGATGCCTGCTTTGTTTGCTGATGATTAATTTCTTATAAAGAAAATAGTTTAATTAATACGTGCGTGTTAGGCCTGCAGCTCAGAATGGTCTGAGGCTCTAAACTTCAGAACGATGCTAGAGCAGGACCTTGAACCAGTCGGTGCAGTTAACTCACGTTTGTATGTAACTTTTTTAACTCTAAGTCGATATAGAGCTACACTACCCAGCTTAGAGGAAGTCACAACTCGATTGATAATTTTCGGCCGTATCCGTTGTCAGGGTACGTAAGGTTAAATATTTCATGAAACTTGACATCGTTCAAATAAAGCTAATGGGAATAATTTCTTGATATATTTTTACAGATATGAACTGAATGAACATAAAAATAGATGGCAATATTAAATCAAAGATTGCAATACCATTTAGAAAGGGATACAACAAAAAAAGTGAAGAAAATGGGTAACTACGCTAAAGTGGTTAAGCGTAAAAAATAGAGACACAATAGATTATTAAAAATAATTTCAAGGCTATTAGTGTCCATATATACCCTGCAATTTTTACATTTCATCGATAGGAAAGAAAAGACTGAAAATATACATAATTTTTGCACTATGATACGAATTTTTAGATTTTTTTAATGGAAACTTATAGCAAAGAATATTATTTTGGTCAATAATGTTGGGAATTCTAGCCATATTATTAAATTCATGGCAATCAATACATATTCTGCCCCATATAATGAGAGGAATTACACTCATGATTGCACGTACGGAAATCCGTTGATAAGCTACCATAGTTATGCTCTAACATATGCTCTACCATATATAGTCTTTAAACATCCATGTACTACTATAGACCTTCGTTTCCTGACAAACCTTAAACAACCAATATTGCCTCCACCAATATCGACCTAAATATACTAAAATCAACGTTATGTTATGGTCGACATATCTACCATAATGTTTCATCATCCATAATCGACTTGGATCTCTCATACACCACTATATTCTACTATAATCACAACCATAATTTCCGACTGGGAATGAACGTACGTTTTCATTTAATTTCTTTCTGAAAAAATTCTCAAAGTAAAATTTAAACTCAGAACCGTAAAGTGGAATTACTTTGACCGGACTTTGATTTTATCATGCTGCGGTTTTCTAACTACTGAATCAATTGCACTGCAACTTTCCTACGAGGTTGCTCTATACTACTGCTGTCTTCACATAAAATGCAGCCTCCTTACTCTAACTACTTTTTCATAAAATGGAAAAAGCTGCTGGTCAGTGTTGTACCCTGTTTTGGGGTAAAAATGATTGGTGGGTAAGAAATGCACTGTCTCCCTGTTTTATTTCAATTGAGTGCTCCTGATTGCAAGTTTAGGACATCTAGAGTAATCTAACCTCAATTAAAAACATTTAAAGATATCTCATGTCATAGTTTGATTACAAATTGAGGTTAGATTACTCTAGAGGTTCTAAACTTACAATCTGGAGCATTTCAATGACATAAAACAAGGTCAAAGCGCATTTTTTACCCACCGATCATTGTTACTCTAAAACAGGGTACAACACTGACCAGCAGCTTCTTTCATTTTATGAAAAAGTAGTTGGAGTAAGGAGGCTGCATTTTATGTGAAGACAGCAGTAGTATAGAACAACCTCGTATGAGAGTTGCAGTGCAATTGATTCAGTAGTTAGAAAACCGCGGCGTGATAAAATCAAAGTCCAGTCAAAGTAATCCCACTTTACGGTACCAACTTTAAAGTTTTACTTTGAAAACTTTTTCACAGAGAATAAAATGAAAACTCACGTTTATATTGGTAATTGTTGGCTACAAGATCAGTAGAAAACCGACACGACTCAATGGAACGATAGGTAGAAATGTAGCTATAGCATATCGTTAAAGTTCATATTTACCTCCCCCGAGGAGGAAATGTTTTTGTCGGGTTTGTCCATTTGTCTCTCTGGCTATTTGTCTCTCTGTCTATTGTCGGTAAATAAGATAACCCAAATAATAATGTTGGGAATTCTAGCCATATTATTAAATTCATGGCAATCAATACATATTCTGCCCCATATAATGAGAGGAATTACACTCATGATTGCACGTACGGAAATCCGTTGATAAGCTGTAGCCAAGAAACGTCGATGAAATTTCGTGCAGCTGGAGCTAAGCAGATACAACTCGTATCCTGTATACCGACTTATGATGAAAACAGTAAAACGAGGAATATGACGTCATCATTGAGCCGCTATTTTCTTGCAAAAATGCTGAANGTAGCCAAGAAACGTCGATGAAATTTCGTGCAGCTGGAGCTAAGCAGATACAACTCGTATCCTGTATACCGACTTATGATGAAAACAGTAAAACGAGGAATATGACGTCATCATTGAGCCGCTATTTTCTTGCAAAAATGCTGAAGGAACTATATTTTAGTAAATATGTCATTAATCACAGCGCTTGTCATTCTTATTATCATAAAACTACGTTTCCCTAAAAATCAATAATAATAAAAGAAACGGATCCCACAGACTAAGGAACACAGACTGGCAATTCTTCAGCATTTTTGCAAGAAAATAGCGGCTCAATGATGACGTCATATTCCTCGTTTTACTGTTTTCATCATAAGTCGGTATACAGGATACGAGTTGTATCTGCTTAGCTCCAGCTGCACGAAATTTCATCGACGT
>LQNS02007216.1:21474751-21491747 GCA_001587735.2 Parhyale hawaiensis
GCGCGATTTACACGTAAAGTTTAGGTTGAGGGAATTATGACCGTGCCAAGCGCGACGTGGCTTCTGTCGCCAGAGCAAACAGTGTCGTAACTCGACCCTCTGAGGCACACCGGTGCTATTCGGTGATGCTCTAATTCATCAACGAATTGGCATCTGATCAGCCAATGGAGTTTATGCATCGACCGGACATCTGAGATCACTGGTCATTGGTCGGGATAAATTACAACTGAATGAGTTACATCACGTCACACTGAAAAACTCCATGCGCTAGCTTGGTGTGCTTATGCACTTACTGTGTCTCTAGAATTTAGTATGAGGCAAAATAATGAAATTGATTCTTAGTTTGTGGCCCGATGTGTAATTGTCTCATGCCAAGAGTTACAAAACCATTCGAATGATATTCGATTTACCTCTTTGAATCATAGGTCTGGTTTCGATTAACCATGAGTGGGCTCAATTTGCCAGATCAAGACAGGATTGTGTGATAATAGCTGAATAACGATTTGCAGAGTGAATGCTTCCAGCCCGTTTAATTAGCAGGCTGAGCTCTGAAATCAAGTTTTGGATTACTGAATGGTACTTTAGATTCACTACCGCCAAAACTAAATCTCAACCAGTAATACAAGACTTCATAGCGGCGAATGCAAGTCTGGCGCACTTACGGATAAAATATAAACAGATTACGATTCAAAGTAATAAATAGAAGACGCTTTAAAATTTATAAGAAACTGAGTAAGGAGTTATTTGGAAGACGTCAGCTGCCATAGTAAGTGTAGATAAGCGCCACAAGTTAAATCTTCGTTGTAGTGAGGCGGGGCAGAGGTGCAACACTTTATGTACTGCTAGCCTGCCTTTGGTGCTCTCTCAGCTTTGGCCTTGCGGTCGTGCCTGCCATGCTTAAGTTTCCGGGTTCGAATCCTGACGGACTCCTAATGTATTTATCTAGCTTAATAATAATAATAATTAACTTTTATTAAGAACACAATGGGTTCACAAAATATGCTTACAAGCTTACAAGTACAAACAAAGTTTCCAAAATTCAACCTAGTAATTAGGCCCAGTCACAAATATTGGTGGCCACGTACAATGAGAATAAATAGATACACGCAGATTACACCTGCAGACACGAATGGCATTGAGCAGCTCAATTTCAGACAGGAGAGAGAAAGAACTTTTGACTGCATTGGAACAGAGAATTTAAGCACAAGGGAGATGCGTCCATTCTTGCTGGATGACTCCAGGCTTGTGTAGGGACTAAAAGTCTTATACAGTAGCGAACGAATATGGGATAGTAAAACACTGGAAAACATTAAACCTTTATTATAAATAAAATGCTGGAAAAAGCCTTGAAACTTAACATATTTTGTATGTATCGCGATATAATTTCAGAACATTTAAAAACATGGGTACAATATACAATAGTTCGTAACCCGAGGGCGACTGCGACTACACTTACTTATCTGGGGCCAGTGGGCCTATACCTGCAGCACAAACCAGTGCATGTGGGTTTCCCAGGTGAGGGTGTGGTCTAAGTTGACTTTAATAGAATGGAAATATTACATTTTTCCTAGAGGCCAAACTTAAAGGACACCAACAGAAAATATTGAAATGCGAATAAATTTACCCAAAATAACATAGAAATTTTCAAAAGTATTAACAATTAGTAAGCTGTCCATTATTCCGTATAACCTGATTGCATTGTTTGCTACAGGATAACTTGTTCCATTCATCTTTCAAAAATTTCCATAATGCATCCTGGTTTTTAGAATTTCAGGTTTGAGTATGTTATCCAGAATGATCTTACACATGTGTTCGATTGGATTAAGATCAGGGCTTTGGGGTTGCGAATTCATAACTGTTATCCGTTCATCCCTCAAGAAGGTGGCAACTGTCTTAGCTTAGTGGCAAGGAGCGTTGCCCTGCATGAAAATGGATGGTTGCACAGTTGCAGTTCTAAACTAGAGCACTCTGAGAGCGCATACCTCCGCCAAGCGAGGCAACGGTAGGAAAAAATTCAAATTGGCTCTGAAACCATAATTTTCTTTGTATAAACTCTAATATCTAATTATTTGTGCCTTTTAATAGTAATAATAGCTTGTGCAATTTTCTTGAAGATCCCTTACTAACTTTTTGAGTTATACTGCTAACAAATGTTATGACAAAATGAGTCAAACATACAAAAGAACAAACTGATCTGCGCCAAAATTTAATCATTTATGTCTTTTAACATTATTAACAACCCCTATAAATTTCATGAAGATCCATTCATTATTTTTTGAGTTATTGTGCTAACATGCATAAAATTGAAAACCGTGACAAAAGAATGAAGAAACGGATAATTAGTATAATTTGGTCATTTAATCTTTGATATATACCTAACAACTCATGTTAATTTCATAAAAATCCATTGATAACTTTTTGAGTTAGAGCATTGAGAAAAATGAGGCAGACAAACAAACAAACGGATGGACATATCTTCACCAAAAATTAATTATCTGTTCCTCCTAGATATCTCTGACAATGATTCCCAAATTTTGTGGAGAGACACAAGCCATTTTTTCAGCTTCAGACTTTGGTCGACGCTGCCAAGATGATGTTCGATTTGTTCCAATAATGCAAACGCTTCAACTACGCAATTTATTACCTCCGCCAAGGAGGTTATGTTTTCGTTGGGTTTGTATGTCTGTGTGTCTGTCACCAAGATAACTCAAAAAGTTATGGACGGGTTTTGACGAAAATTACAGAGATTGTTAGGTATGTTAGGAGGAACAGATGATTAAGGTTTGGTGAAGATCCGTCTATCAGTTTGTTTGTTTGTCTGCCCCATTTTTCTCAATGCCATAACTCAAAAAGTTATCAGTAGATTTTTATGAAATTCATATGAGTTGTTAGGTATATTACAAAGAGTAAATGACCCAATTTTTGTGATGATCCGTTTGTTCGTTTGTTTTTCGCAGTTTTTAATTTCATGCTGTTAGCACAATAACTGAAAAAACAATGAATGGATCATTATGAAAATTATAGGGGTTGTTATAGTAATGTTAGAAGACATAAATGATTAAATTTTGGTGCAGATCGGTTCGTTCGTTTGTATGTTTGACTCATGTTTTTTATAATGTTTGTCAGCAGTATAACTCAAAAAAGTTATGAGCGGATCTTCAAGAAAATTGCACTAGCTGTTATTACCATGAAAGGCACTAATAATTAGATTTTGAAGTTAATCAAGAAAATCATCTCTTTTAGAGCCAATTTGAATTTTTTGCTACCGTTGCCTCACTTGGCGGAGGTATGCGCTTTCAGAGTGCTCTAGCATGAAATTTATTTCGTGTGGGAAGTCTCTCAAATGCTTAAAAATGTCATAATATGGACATCACTAAGGGTTACTTGGGCATTTCTGATGGGGTCCCCTAACCTTTGCTATGAGCAAAATGTAATATTTTCATTCTGTTTCTGTTTATTTCGTAACCAAGTTTTAAAATGTTCTGAAATTTTATGATGTTACATTCAAAATATGTAACTAGAATTATGTTGATTTTTAAGCCCTTTGGTTCAGTACTTTATTTGTAATAAAGGGCCAATAATTAAGTGTTTTCCTGTCTCTAAGCTTATGCCCACTACTGTACATATATCCAAGGGCGGCTCGTGTCCTGTTATAGTTGGGGCCCGCTGTATATTTTTTGAAGCCATTAGGTGGAAAAGCAATTTTCTATGCTGGATTCATGTCTTATCACATTTAAGACTTGAATTCAGCATAGAAAATTGCTTTTCCACCTAATGATTAAAAAAAATAAGGTGGGCCCCACATAAAACAGGGCACGACCCGCCTCTGTGTATATTTAAACTCATAAGCTACAAGTAGGGATTCGCAATAGATATCGTAGACCATGTTCTTTATATGGACAGAGTCTCGCTTGCCTGGTCCCATAAAAGTTCAGTAAAATAACGACAGGTGTAGATGCAGATTCTACCAGACGATGATAACACTGTCTCAAAAGGGCCCTGTGAACGAGTCTATTATCGTCTTAGCCATCATGCACCAAATTTGGCATATAATTACCTCCGCCAAGGAGGCTTTGTTCTCGTCGCGTTTGTCTGTCTGTTTGTCACCAAGTTAACTCAAAAAGTCATCAATCGATTTAAGAGAAATTTACAGGGATTGTTAGGCATGTTAGGAGAAACATGTGATTAACTTTTGGTGAAGATATGTCCATCCGTATGTTTGTTTGTTTGTCTGTCTCATTTTTCTCAATGCCATAACTCAAATAGTTATGGATGGGTTTTTATGAAATTAACAATAATTGTTGGGTATATAACAAGGACTAGATGACCAGATTTTGGTAATGATCCGTTTGTTCGTTCGTTTGTCACTGTTTTTAATTTTATGCTTGCTTGCACAATAACTCAAAAAATATTGAATGGATCTTAATGAAATCTATAGGGGTTGTTAGAAATGTTAGAAGACATAAATGAAAAAATTTTGATGCAGATCGGCTTGTTCGTTTGTATGTTTAGATATTGGGGTTAATACAAAGAAAAGTATGGTTTCATGGTTTCAAAGCCAAGTTGAATTTGTTGCCTCGCTTGGAGGAGGTATGCGCTCTCAGACTGCTCTAGCTTATTATATCGAATCATCCGTGTGCGTGCGGCAAAGGTAAAATTAGAGATGTATTCAGAGAGAGCAACAGCTTCTAGCAACAGCCCAAAATATTTTTGAAAACTTCATGACGATTTGCCCATAACTTTTTGAGCTATGCTGCCACAAAAAGAGACAGACAAACAAGCAAACGGTTGCACGGATCTTCAACAGAATTTAATCATATTGTCCTACTAACATACCTAACAATCCCTGTCAATTTCGTTAAGATCAGTCCATAACTTTTTGAGTTATCATGGTGACTGACAAACAGGCTAACAAACACAGCAAAAACATAACATTCATTGGGATGTAATTAAATGTCGCATTATACTGTCAATTATTCCCTCCTTACATCATACCTCACATATGATAGTGTACTTACTGAATAGTGCTACTCGTACGGTAAAGGCAGTAACAATTGCTGCATCTACACTATGTACATGGAGTCCTCAGATAAAAAGAGTGCATCAGAGGCTCCATAGCTGAAGTGAACTAGCAGCTGGCCTGGAGAAGCCCATCCAGGAGCCGCGCATGCAAGGCACTGACAAGCCATTCTACGATTTGCATCTCATCAATGCGAGCTTCAGACACTGGGTGGCGTTTTCAATGCATAAGATCAACAGATGCATTAGTTAAGGGAGGAAACCAATGCACTGCTTCGCTCAGTCTCAGAAAACGGAAAATTTGCACGACTTCTTGGAAAATCGATCGATTTCATAGACAGAAGGCAATAGGCAGAATAATACGTTGACGTTTTATGAAAACACTAGAATTATCGAAAAATGTCCCTGTAACATTCAATTACAAAACCTGTCATTGCAAATAGAAATTTTTGTCTACAGATTAACATCCCTAAGCCACATGCTGGAACCACAATATGCTCTATGGGGAAAAACCGTCTCAACACGCAGCTCGTACCCTGGCATGTTGTAATATCATAACCTCTATATAATACATATTGATGCTCGCTTAACACAGACCAAGTATGACGATGATGGTCCCAAAGGACCATGGTATACCGATCAAAATGATTGCCCACCACATATAGCGGGGTCGCTGTCAAAGAGTAAAATTCTATTTGTAATGCGAACCGTATCTCTACTTTTAGTACACCTTCTCTTACTTTAGGTTGCAATATTTTTTACTCTATCTTGACTAAAAAATATCAAACCAACATGTTTGTGCAAAATTATGTCACTTATGTTATGTTACTTACTTAAGTTAATGACGACTAAACAATGACTAGGCTTTAGTGTAAATCTAGATGCCAGCTGTAAATCTTTTCTCGCTATGTTGGCTGTAAAAATGACCACCTCAGGGCAGCTACTATGTAGGGTACTGCATTTAGATGAGAAAATAGTGTTATTTATTATTATTACTACGCGTTGTATATGAGGAGAGGGATCATTAGAGAATAGCATCAGAATTAATTTTTTTTTTGCGTTTAGTATACAACCTGCCTTTATTAGAGCTAATCCATGCCACAATATATGTGGGCCTCACACACCCAAGGGTCCATAGTGCCTTTTCTGTACGAAATGTTGCAGCTTGCCGCAGTACTTGCTAACGAGGTTTGTTTTGTAAAGTTAGGCTCTCAATACTTCCACATCTGTTTCGGAAGGTGGGCCGCTGACCGTGGTGGCCGACCTATTCCCGTTTGAAAAAGGCGCAAACTTGCGCCTTTTTCCTGTTAGTAGTGCACTGACCACTTATAATCCGAGACCTACCGGCAGAAAAGCAGAGACAAAATTACTGACAATTTGAAATTAGACGTACTTCCGCCCTAGTGGCGCACGAGCCTGTGTTAAACCACAGTAATAGTTCGTCGCGATATAGACCTTGTGTCCCCGATGTTTTGGTAAAATTTCATACTACTACTTATAACGACTAGTCTCCTTCAATGGTAAAGGTCAAGTCAATTTTGACTGCACTCTCCCCTGGGAAACCCACACGCACTGGTTCGTGCGGCAAACATAGGCCAAGTGACTTTAGAGGTGTAAGTGCAGCTGCAGCCGACGACGGGTCACTCAAAACTATAGCAGCGAAACGGAAAATTCAACGACCCGCCATCCCCCTACCTTGAGGTATGTACGATAGCCAAGCGCACCAAGCAGGCCATTTCAAGCTGACTTCTCTCTTCCGCTCCATCTATATATTTAAGCTCCGCATATCAGCGGCCATCGATCATGCTTGCGGGCATTAATGACCATCGCTTTGGCGTAGACTCTTCTCCCCCTTCTTTTTTATTTCTCCTTTCCTTTTTCTCTTTCGTCTTCCATTTTTTTCTCCTCTCGTTTCTCCTTTCCTCTACATCCTACTAACATAATGGCAATCGCTCATAGAGGGCCGGGGTGTAAGTCCCGGTGTCTCTTTGGGAATGGGCCTTTTGGTTCGTCTACTGCCGCCTATCTAATCTAATCTATGTAAATTTGCTGATTGAATTCGCCAAGCACCCTTGAGAAAGACAGCACCTGGCCTGGGGATCGTTTTCGGGACCTTCATGAAGCACTACTATATGCATCACGCAACGACCGCTGCTACCGTGGGTTTCAACGGCTATTAAAAATAACGCTATTGCCACGAGGATCTGATGTTTAATTTAAATTTTGTACCATTTAGAGATAACACCACCACAATCACACCAGCTACATTATCCTAGTTTGCATAACGCTCTTTCTGAGGGCTTCTGACCGATCACTCGATGGCGTGACAGGCGAGTCTGAAAATCTCTTACGAACATAAGCTTTTTAAATGATTATAACATGTACAATTCTCATTTTTCAGAGCTGCTCATTGGAATTAGGAAAATCGAACTCCTCGTTAGAAAGATCAGCTGAATGACCGCTCATTTGCACTTACACATGTTATGCATTTGTCAAGATTCGGAAGCAGTCCAGGACGACATGTCCATCACTTGTAGGGCGATTCTACAGAACCGGCTTTGAAAATTAGCTTCGCTTGTGAATGCGTACGATGCGATGCTTTTCGTGTAGTAGGCAATGTGGATTTTTTTTATTCTGTTTCTGAAGACTGATGAGCATTTTCATATTCTTCTCTCGGCAGCTCCTGACACAAAAATTAGCTATAGAATATTTTCTTTAGAACAGCCACCATTTGCTATGCGTCATACACAGCCGGAATGACACATGAAAACAAATCGTCGGAAAAATGTTGTCATTCCCCCTTAAATTTACGCATACGATGACTACCTACAGTACTGTTGAATGGTTATGTTACTACCAAGGTCATGGTGACGGAGAGGGTGCTAGAATCTTTAATGGTTCGGTCCAAAGGTAAACTTAATAACACTTTGTATCTGTCCAATGCCATTGCTGGGTAGCGGCGTAGCTGGAGCCATGCTGGAGCCATCGGAAGTAACGAGTGCTGAGCCATTCACAACTCTGGTGGCTCCCAGGCGCGGCAGCTATAAGAGTGGCTCCCCTTCTCTTCTAATTGAATTAGAGACCACTGTAAGGGTGGCAAGTGTGAGACCCCTTCGTGTAGTGAATCCCTAACCTACTGAAGTTAATTTTCGCGAATCTTTCACCCAATACTGTACGAGTCACCCTAGGTCTTATTTAAAAGAATGATAATTTCTGATTCTCAAGAGCCTCTGTCCCCATACCGATACAGTACAATCTAGTAACTCACATGTTAGTTGAGTGAAAAATACTTTGTAATTCTCACTAGCCTTTGACTACTAATAAACAGAACTATTCGTTCACAGCTTAGTTGAGCGAGTATCAATTTCAGATAGCGAAAAGATGTAATTGCAGGGTTATTTAATACATCCTTAGTGCAAACTCTTGTAGGGCTTACAACTCTTCTGTATTGCCATCTCGAAAAGTACACTATGCTAGTCACTTGAATGATGCAATGTGTATTTTAGCAACAGTAAGATAACGATAATTTACTAGGTATTTTTTATCTAATGTAATTGAACCCGAGTTAGTTTGGAGACACACAGTCCGCTATGGCGAGCAACATTACCCGGACAGGCAGAAACGGGAACACGGACACACAAAAAACACTACACTCCTTCCAATACAGCCACATATCCCCTTATGCTAAGGCGGACTCTAATAATTAATCAAGTTTTCAAGTCAAGCTTAGAGAAGTGAAAAAACTCCCAACTAGAGCACTCTGAGAGCGCATACCTCCGCCAAGTGAAGCAACGGTAGCAAAAAGTTCAAATTGACTCTGAAACCATAATTTTCTTTTTATAAACTCCAAAATCTGATCATTTGTGCCTTTTCATATTATTAACAGCTTGTTCAATTTTCTTGAAGATCCGTTCATAACTTTTTGAGTTATACTGTTTACAAACGTTATGACAAACATGAGTCAAACATACAAACGAACGAACCGATCTGCATCAAAAATTGATCATGTATGTCTTTTAACATTACTAACAATTCCTATAAATTTCATAAAAAATCATTCATTATTTTTTGAGTTATTGTGCTAACAAACATAAAATTAAAAACAGTGACAAACGAACGAACGAACCAGCGAATCATTACCAAAATTTGGTCATTTACTCTTTGTTAAATACCTAACAAGTCTTGTTAATTTCATTAAAATCCATCCATAACTTTTTGAGTTATAGCGTCGAGAAAAATGAGGGAGGCAAACAAACAAACAAACATACGGATGGACATATCTTCACCAAAAGTTAATCATCTGTTCCTCCTAACATACCTAACAATCCCTGCAAATTTCATCCAAATCGGTTCATAACTTTTTGAATTATCTTGGTGACAGACAGACAAAGAGACAGACAGACAGATAGACAAACATGACGAAAACATAACCTCCTTGGCGGAGGTAAGTAAATTAACTTTTTGTTATGGTTGTAGTAGAACATTTTCAAAATATAAATATTGACGAAATGCTAGACACAATTTTAGACACATTTATTGTTATCTGACTACAAATAAATTCATAGACAGAAACATACAAATTGCCAAAAGTGTACTCACTTTTGGGATTCAACGTAATGAACTAAAACCGTTTACGTATTTCTTCTCTAAGAGTAATACATTTACCATGGCCATATCTAAATCTACTGTGGATTAAGATCCAACAACAGTTGCGAGATCTAACTAAGAAACTGACATACAACATTATACCCTAACACAGGTGCATCAGATATTAAAAATATTGTCATCCAACGTATGCTAAATCTAAGATGGATTATACTGACCTATACAATAGTTTTTAAAGCGCCTTTTGAATGCTTCGTGCGACATAAGTTGCGCAAGTTCTTAGGGGAGCTGATTGTAGACTTGGACGCACTGGAACGTAGTGAAGCGCCTCTAAATTTCCAGACGGATACCCGGCAAGTTGAACCTATTACTCTTTGTGTCATTGTGCTGAGTAGGTAAGTGTATGGGTCGTATTGAAAATATCTTTTGTTATCAAGAATTCAAAAGGAGAGTGAAATAAAATTACACATTGTCCAGGTGGGATGTTCATATAATAGAAGTTTTGTATCCTTGTTACCCAAACTGTAGTGAAATTAGTATTTGCTGAATATTAGAGTTGTACACGTCTGGGCCTTGTAAGTTGCGTAAAGATTGAAGGAAAGAGTCATAGGCAGAGAGCGAGCAGAGGCTGTTTGTCCCGTATTTACCTCCTAACTTCTTTTGAAGCCCTCGGCCCGAGTGCATCTCGTCATAATTATGTGACATAAATGAGTTACTGAGTTAAAAGATTCGAGCTTCTACGTTGATGTCTCATCAGCGTTAATTAGAGCAACTGTTAAAGTTACTTCAACGCCTTCAATGCAACGTCTGAGTTTTGTGTCCATCTTTCCGGAACTGAAATGCGGCATAAAAGAAAAATCTCAGCGGAGCAACTGTAACAGCAGTCTTTTATAATGAAGCAACTTTCGGAACACAGTGTGCGTAGCGCTATGACAAATGCAAACACTTTGCGTATGAATTTACACTGTAAACAGTAAGACGTATACAAATGTATTACAAGTACTGCACGTGGCATTTCTAAATACAGAGAACATGCTAGGTCGTGAATTCTGAATGTTCCAACTTGAAATATCTAAGTTAAACAGCGCTGTTACTTATATAGTGCGGCTGTACATTCTCCTATTTAGTATGATGCAATATTTTTAATATGCTTTCCGCACATACATATATCATTGTATATTCTAGCTCAACATTATATACATGTAAACGCATTGCTACCTACATTCTTACTCATATAAGACAGGGCGTTTGTAACCACCAACTAAACGGTCGTGAGAGCAGGCGAAAGGAAAGGCCAGATGGTATCCACCAGAACGTATCGTACAAAGAGCCAAGCTCTTAAATTACAAGACTTGTGCCCTATATTAATAGATCTGGCGAAAGACATTATCTGTACCTTTACACTCAAGCTGCTGCAGTAACCATAGGCACAGATATTTGCCGATCTCGCAAACCTACAGCTATTCTGTTGGATGTTTTTATGAGACTTCCTTCCGACGCTTCAGAGGTCAACGGTAGCTAATGTGTATCCAAATCGTGAATGTATGTGCCGGAAGGTATGTGTTGCGTACCTAAGCAGGTTCTTAGAAGCCCTGCCTGCATTAACTGCGTAGATGTCGTACATTACTTGTCTGATCATTTGGAACATGACGCATAATTTCCATTTCAAGTTTATGTGCTTTGGCTACTTACTACTTGTAAGTTAACCTTATAAGGTTGCATAAAATTCATAAATAAATAAAAAGAACTTGACATCTTTTCTGCACCACGCTGCACTATAACCCCGCCAACTTATAACTTGGCATCGAAGATAAAGATCACGACCGAATACTTGGACGAACTTATGAAGAACTCACACACTCCGCCCCAAAACATCGCAATTATTTTGGGTAGTCCCGAGCAACCTGAGAGCTTTGAGTTAGGGTATTTGTGGTGCGTTCGATTGGACAAAAAAAAAAATAAATAAAATAAGCACACGAGGCTCGACTTGCCCAAAACTGCAAACAGGTGCGACGGCTTCGACTTGGTGAAATGAGCTTCAAGTTTTGACGCTTAATCCACGTTCACCCCAGACTTCTAGAAACTCAATCTTGCTGCTTAAACTGGAGCTTTCAGCCGATTAAACGTAACACCGTTATTATTATTGTTATTATAATTATTATTACTATTATTAAAACTTCAAGCTTGAGCTCCCACGGACAGGTAATACAACCCAAATGAAGCATTTGCAACACCGGGAAGCCCAAAACGCTGCTAAAGGAAATCCAGCAAAAAACCAGTAACAGCCGACTTAAAAGCCTGCAGGCCAATACGACCAAAAGCCGATGCAGGCAGCAAATTCCAAACCTTAGCCGACCAGGGCACGAAGCACCGACAGAACTGATTAGTTCGACATACGACAGCCTCCAAAGTGAAAGAGTGCTCTCCGCACGCAGCACGATTCAAACAGGCAACGCTAAAACTTCAAACTATAGTTTCGGACATGCTAAGCCACGTAGGCTTGAGTTCGGGGCCCAATTAAATATGCTCTTGGTCTTTTTATGAAAATATTTTGTTCACACGAACAAACTTTACTCTCCCCTACTCTGTTTTAAATACGTTAGTTATCTAAGTTCAGGAGAATTACTTAACTGTTGTTACGCAAAGTCCCATTTAATTCAGAGTTGGGTGGATAGCAACAGTTTAACAAAATCATTATATGACTGAAAAATGGAAACTTCAGTGCACCAAAGCAATCAGATCTGCTCTAAATACACTATCGACAGCCAACTTTCTCACTCGAAAGCCCTGAAATACTTGAGACAACAGACTTCGGCAGCAGCTGACTTATGCAAAGTGGAGCGTGTCACAACTTAGTTAAGTTTACTGAGCGGGGCGTGAGAACATTGGGACTAGTTCTGCATTATGGATGAGAGAGATCATACGTGAGCGGCAGAGTTCTGAAGTGTAGATGGAGGTACAACCAGTGGCGGCCTCGCCAAAAAATAAATAAATAATAAAAATAAAACAAAATAAAATAACCTCACGAAGCATTATATACTTAACTTATCAAACTGCATCAAACCTATGCATTTTGAATTTTTTTTTTTGTTCATGTAAAAGGTAAAGACTTGTTATAATTATATACAGAGAAAATTACGGACAGTAGTTTTTTCTGCAATATGTTTGCCACATGTGACATACCGCATAATATCATTATCTTTGCGTGAGGTTGATAAAGGTCTGTAGCTTTACAGCTTCAATGGTAGAAATTTGTTTTAATAGCTTCATGACGATATCCACATCCAACCGAACGCAGCCGGAATAGGGTGGCATACGAGTGTTTTTGGGAAAGCGCTCAGCCCTGTTGATGACAAAGTTCTTGCATTTCTCCAGTCCAGTGGGCTGCAAAAACTACTTTTAATTTGTATGAACGATGCTAGCAAATTACATATGTATAACACAGTGAAAGCGGTCTGTATGTATGTTAAGGCTAAGTCAGTAGTTGCGATGGAGTCCAACTCAGTTATGTGTACACTGCACAGCCTCGCTTGCCTATGTTATACAATTACCAACCATTGTTATCATAACCAGGATATAGTGAAAAAAAACGAAAGCTCGATGCAGTGGCCAACATGCTAATCAGGAAATTTGATCAGTATTCCGAAGAAGTTAAATGCCAGTAATTTCGGAGGTACTGCTATACCCCATATCAAAGATGATTATACCTAACAGGTTAGCGCACTGCCGAACTCGGCAGACGTACGATGAAGCGGTGACGTCACATGGTCTTTCGATTGTATAGCTAAGTTGAAGAGTATTGAATGGCAAAAGCGGTTCAGAAAGCTATTATTTTATAAACTATGCGGTCAAGAGTTTTGATTACGTCACGATCAAGAGCTGGTGCCAATCCCCATTGATCAGCTCTATATAGCCAGAAAGTTTTGCATTTCCTGGGAAATTGTGGCGAAGTAACTTTCGATGTTCACGCTCGTATCGCGCGACAGCTTGGACCTTTTTCGGGCGTTAACCCGTTCTGTATCACCATCCTTGCCTCTATATTATAACGCGCTTCGGTCAAACTTGAAGGAAAAATGTATTGTAGGCCTGCGTATAGCAAACTAGAGCACTCTGAGAGTGCATACCTCCGCCAAGCAAGGCAGCGGTAACGAAAAATACAAATCGGCTCTGAAACCATGATTTGCTTTATACCAACGCCAAAATTTAATCACTTGTGCCTTTTGATAATCTTAACAGTGTCCGTAATTTTCTTGGAGTCCCGCTCATAACTTTCTGAGTTATGCTGGTAACAAACATTTCAACAAACATTAGAAACACACGAACGGACCAACCGATCATCAGCAAAATTTATTTCATTATGTCTTATAACATTACAAACGATTCCAAAAAATTTCATAAAGATCCATCCATAGTTTTGAGTTATTGTACTTACAAACATTTTAACAAACATTAGTCAAACACACAAACGGACCAGCCGATCATCACCAAAATTTAATCAATTATGTCTTTTAACATTGTAATTCCAGAAAATTTCATAAAGATCCATTCATATTTTTTTACTTATTGCGCTAACAAACATTTTAACAAACATAATTCAAACAATCAAACGCACTTAGTGATCATTGCCAAAATTTAATCAATTATGTCTTTATTATTACTAACAATTCCTAAAAAATTCATTAAGATCCAACCATGATTTTTTGAGTTATTACGCTAACAAACATAAAATCAAACACAGTGACAAACAAACTAACGAACAGATTATCACAAAACTTTTATCATTTACTCTCTGTAATAAGCCCAACAACTCATGTAAATCTCATGAAAATCCGTCCATTACTTTTTTAGTTAGGGCCAAAAAAAAAAAAAAAAATAGACAGACGGACTAACAAACGGATGTTTAGATCTCCACCAAAAGTTAATCACCTGTTTCTTCTATCATATCGAACAATCTCTGTAAATTTCGACAAAATCGGTGCTTAACTTTTTGAGTTATTTTGATGACACACAGACAGAATAACAGACAGACGAAGCCGACGAAAGCATAACTTCCTTGGCGGAGGTAATAATGGCACATTTCGTCAGCCGATGGATGTGCCGTAGGCAGTTAGTGCATACACGATATTTGCTCAAAAGAATATTGGTTGCTTAAAAGTTAGGACAAGGAAACGAGCTCTCAGTCTCCAGATCAGGAGAGAAAAATCTGATAATTCAGGGTGATCCGTGAGGGTAATGACTGTAAACAGTCTGACATGTACATTCGTTGGCATTGCATACTGTTACCGTATACATTATACAAGGACCTAGTAATGACCGCTATACACAGTATACAGTGTGGTGTTCTAAAATGACTTCAGTATAAATGCATTTAATTCTTAAGATGAATAGTAAGGCAAAAATTACTAAGCTCAAAGTCATATTATTCATTCAAGAAGTAATCGTTGAATAAAAACTGAATATTTCGCACAAGAGTCCATCTTCAGCACGATGGTAAAGGGAATGCTTAAGCAAGCGTTCTCTTTACCATCGTGTTTACTAAATCCTGCTGAAGATAGACTGTTGTCCGAAACGTTCAGTTTTTATTCAAAGATTACTTCTTGAATCTTAATAAAAGGTCTTTACGCCTAGCAATTTTTGCCTTACTTTTCATTTTACAGTGCGGTTCGTAATGATGCCATTACCCGATCATTGTATCTAATGCGACTCTAGTAGTAAGCTGGGCCGTGTGCATATATACCATGACCCGATGCGTACTTAATAAAGGGTGTTTAAAATCTGTTTATGTATGAAAACAATTTCATTTTCAAGACAATTGACAGAGAACAAAATGCATATCACACTGTAATCGCTTATCATCACGCCATATATTCGTTGTGACAGCTGGCTGTGCTTCATTCCTAAAGCCGTCAAAAATACTACAGATCTTATTTTACCATCTCTTATTTAGCGCTGTTAAATAATTTACTGCTTTTACTTACGGCCTGCACTGCGACAGCGTTTACCAATGACAGGATCAAATGACCGGCTTGTGAGCCTGAAGAAAGTTTTCAAACCGTATAGTGAATAAATGATCGGATGTTAAGACATTTCACCAAAAATCAATGCGATCAATAATATAATCCAGGAGTCTCGACCATAATCATAGTTGTTCTACTATAATCACAACCAGTTTTCGGACTGGGCTGTAGCTAAGATTTGTATGTTATTCCGATATACTCACTCATATGAAATTTTGTATTTTTGACCTTTTTGAAAATATGAATATCCAAAGGACATATGTATGTTTCATAGGTGTAGATGGAGAAATACCTATTTACGCGTTTTATTATTTGTGATCACAATAAAAATGATTAATCCATGCCATTATGACTGTGTGAACATTGTTAGCTAATTGTTCATTAATTGTCTGTATCATGGTTATCTTTCTTCATCAACTTATTCCTATATTCAAATTTTGATCACCACTACAATTATCATTAATGATATCATAGCCACCAGTAGCACTTCATGGCAGGCGCGTGTCCGGTGTTTCCAGTCCAGCACTTCCCGCCAGCACGTGTCTGGCACTTCCCGTCCAGCACGTCCGCCAGCACGTGTCGGGCACTTCCCGTCCAGTGCCAGGCACGTGTCTGGCACATCCCGTCCAGCACGTGTCGGGCACTTACCGTCCAGCACGTCCCGCCACCACGTGTCCGGCACATACCGTCCAGCACGTCCCGCCAGCACGTGTCGGGCACATACCGTCCAGCACGTCCCGCCAGCACGTGTCGGGCACATACCGTCCAGCACATCCCGCCAGCACGTGTCGGGCACTTCCCGTCCAGCACGTCCCGCCACCACGTGTCGGGCACTTCCGTCCAGCACGTACCGCCAAGCACGCGTCGGGCACTTCCGTCCAGCACGTACCGCCAAGCACGCGTCGGGCACTTCCGTCCAGCACGTACCGCCAAGCACGCGTCGGGCACTTCCGTCCAGCACGTACCGCCAGGCACGCGTCGGGCGCTTCCGTCCAGAGCGCGTCGGTCACTTCCGCCAGGCACGTGTCCGGCACATCGCTCAGGTACTCACGTCCGGCACACTGTCAGCTGCCCGGCAGCAGCGCTGGCGGCTCGGCACATAAGAATGGCTGACCCTGTCGGTGTCAGCTCAGTGTCGCCCGGCACGGTGCCAGGGCAGGTTCAAGTGTGGGTTTTGCTCTCACTGCGGCACCAGGCTGCTACTGCGCGGTCACTATCGTTACTCTCAGCCGTCGGAAGGAAACTGTTACATTTCTCTCGGAAACTGGCAGCTGGAAACAAGAAGAACGGCCGGCAAAACAGGGTACCAAAAACGCCATTTGAAATCCTCGGTCGCTTCTCCGCGGATTTGCTGG
>LQNS02007216.1:21498037-21512614 GCA_001587735.2 Parhyale hawaiensis
TTCCAAGGTACCAACTTTTTTTCGCCATTTGAATGAAATCTGAATTTTCTCCTATCTTATTCCCATAGAGCGTGACAGGAAAGATATAAATATATAAATAAATAAATAAATAAAAACACAACGTGAATTATTATATAGTAGATAATCTTTACTTACTTTGAATTAACTGGCAACTGCACATGAGCTCTATCACGAGGGTTGATTTTGAAAGGCACTGTCCCATTCTTGTTCGGGTCACACAGCGTGGATCAGTAATATCAGAGTCATACCCTATAATCGCACGCTTATCATATGAACGCACATTCAGCTATCAGATGGTCTCGATTACATAGTGAAAGTCGGTATCCAAGATTCCCTTGAAAAGCCTTTAAGCGAACGATGCGCGAGTTGAATGTACACCTATATATATTGGGTACGGTATGCGACGTGGCCACCGGCGTTAGAATGCATAGCGCGAGCCACTGCCGGTAAATTTTTCACTTATGAATTAGTTTGCTTATTTTCGAAGAAATAACAGCAGGAATTTGAAATAACTTACGTACCGTAGACCACGCTCGGAGAGGAAGGGTTAAACCCCTTCACTGAAAGTGTGATATTTATGATGGATCCTCTACTTATTTAAAAAAAATAGAAACATAAATAAAAAATTAAAATTGCACATTTGCACTGACTACAGCATTTGATGCACTGTTCATTCCGTTGAAATTTGTTCTTTGCTGGAGTAATAAATAATGTTTAAACGATAGATAGGTTTAGTACACACAGATGCATTTGATACATTACAAACATCAATTGGTACAACAGCTAGTTCAATTATATGGACAAACTTTCATCGTCAGAAGCTTCATAGTTCCTCATACTGTATATACATGTATGTAGGTTGCACTGCACTCTCCATATTGATGTTCATTGAAAACTCAAGAAGCAGGAGAAGGTTGCATGCAAGATGTGTTTGACATTCGAAATGTGTTAGACCCTGAAATCTGACTAAAAAATTATATTGAATTTTGAACTGAGAGACGAACCATTTTATAAAGTGCAATAATTTTTGCTTTTCAGCGCAGTACAGCGGGGCCCACAATTGGCATATAGCGCATTGCATTGAACAGAGAAAATCAAGTGCTAACTTTGTACTGGCTACCTTCAAATGTCGTACTTTCATTTCACTAAAAAGCAGCATTTATAATCTTGGAACTCTTTAATTAACTGTGACCAATTTATGTTTCCTCATCCGACATTGTAAGTTTGATAGAAGCCGAAATGCATGTGCTTAATTCGTCATTATGTTAGTAACACGATGGTATCAGCAGCATGCGTTGGGTCTAGCCTTTCATAGTAGCAAAGATCTACCATCAAGTTTGAGCTTAAAACCTTGGTGGCAAGAGGTTACGAAGCACCTGAGAATATAAAACTGAAGCTTAAAAAAAGAAAGAAAATGAATTAATATCTTCCAGCGCTCTGCTATCACTCCCTAATGGATGTTGTTATCGCGTACGGATTTTGAAAATCATCCAATATAAAGAGAATATTTATAAATATAGAGAGAAAATTACCATGTTGGGTCAGTAGGCGTACTAATCTCTCTCCCCGATACTATTGCCTTCTATGTATAATAAAATTTTTGTTAAAAGTTATAAAATTAATATAACGTTCTCATGTACAGTAAAAAACCATATTCTCCTGTCAATTAGCTCTTATTTCTCTTATCAGTATTACTATCGTATATTATGAAGCATAAAAACTGAAATGTGAATGAAACATTCACATGTACTGTAAAAATGATGTCATCTTGTCAGTGTCGTCATGTCCTTTTTCCTCACCGATGTTACAACCGCATCAATAATTTGAGAAAGCTCAAACATAAATATAATATTCACATGTAGAGCAAAACCAATAGGACTAAGTTCTACCTGGGTACAATATAATGCACGAGCAAAGCAAAGAAAATGTTTTAAATACATAAATGCTATACGCTGTTCTCTCGGTTGCGACAGCTGTTTTCCTCGGAAGTGTAACAAGGCCGACACCTTCGCATGCTGATTGCAGCATTTGAACTATCTTAACTTGACTTGTTTATGGCCTCTGGCCTGGCCAGGGTCACGGCAAGCTCATCACAGTGGACGAAAGGATTCACCACTTCTTTGCTTACAGAAATATGATTACAGAGCCAATTCCAGAAGTGGAGTAACCTTCAAAGAAGCGCTTCTATTACTCCGTTGAAATATGCACAGTTCCTTCACTAGTGATATTACAGCAAATTTAAAATCATAAGGCAGATAAAGATAGCAACTGAGCTCACTTTCAGCAGCACTTAAAGACACGTTAGAGCTTTTATTTTTATCATAAATCAAAATCAGAGGAAGGACGGCACTCGCTGAGTATTCAGAGATGAATATATTACTCAAACTTTTATGCCTAGCCTCTGAAAATTATATTTATTTGATTTCACGCGCTTGAACTGCTTGATATCCACTCGAGAGTTCATGCAGTGAATCAGGCAGAAGGAATTACTGAGGGCGGACAAATGAAGAGAATTAACACCTTTCACTACTGGAAAAACTTGATAAGCGTCGACAGCTAGTAGATGGCTACGTAAGTGGAACATAGGAAGACATGTTGTGTTGATCAAGCAACACTATAGGGTAATTTTTAAAGCACTCAAATCCTTATGAGAGACCAATGTCCGCTCATAAATTTCGTGTCCCCGCTCCTGTACGGGTATAAAAGTGGGAGAAATTTGACCCTCAACTTAACAAACGTAGATATTGATAAAATGTGCGCCCAGTCAAATCCAAAAGATGGCCCCTGCAAAGTAGCTATTAACTTCAAAGCGCATCGGCAGGTAGTCTGATTGGTGAGTGAAGTGACAAATGTAGATGACAAATACACCCGTAAGCGTCGTAGTTTTCTGTGGCAGGTGTCACTCAATTAAGATTCTCTCTCAGCAAAACAACGTCTGATATTATCTTTAAAGTCAGATCGGTTGGAAGAGCCGCAATTTAAATACTTCAAGTAAAGCTCGACCAATATTTACCTCCGCCAAGGAGGTTACGTTTTCGTCGTGTTTGTCTGTCTGTCTCTGTCTGTCACCGAAATAACTCAAAAAGTTATGAACCGATTTGGACGAATTTTACAGGGATTGTTAGGTATGTTTGGAGGAAAAGATGATTGACTTTTGGTGAAGATATGTCCATCCGTTTGATTGTTTGTCTGCCTTATTTTTCTCAATGCCATAACTCAAAAAGTTATGGATGGCTTTTGATGAAAGTAACGTGAGTTGTTAGGTATATAACACAGAGTAACTAACCAAATTTTAATAATGATCCGTTTGTTCGTTCCTTCATTTGTCACTGTTTTTATTTTTTTTCTTGTTAGCACAATAACTCAGAAAATAATGTATGGATCTTTAGGAAATTCATAGAGGTTGTTAGTAATGTTAAAAGACATAAATGATAAAATTTTAGTGCAGATCAGTTCGTTAATTTGTATGTTTGACTCATGTTTGTCATAGCGTTTGTTAGCAGTATAACTCAAAAAGTTATGAACGGATCTTCAAGAAAATTGCACAAGATGTTATTACTATCAAAAGGCACAAATGATTAGATTTTGGAGTTTATACAAAGAAAATTAGGATTTCAGAGCCAATTTGAATTTTTTGCTACCGTTGCCTCGCTTGGCGGAGGTATGCGCTCTCAGAGTGCTCTAGTTTCCTCTGTATTCTGTATACGCGATAAGAGATAATTGGTGCAACGACAATTTCGCTGTAGTGTATTTGCATTTTTTTGTAGGCAGATATGGTTTAGCTTGATAGCAGTAGTGGCTGCTCTGGAAAACAATGAGTGTACACTCCAAAGTGGAGCTCCTGTGGTTTTTTGGTTCCCGCTCCTCAGGTTTTGGTCTTCAGGCGCGACCTCGGTCTGTCAGGCCTTTCCGAGATACTAGAAAAGCTCGACCGATGCTGTCTTCGGCTTTACCGGAAGATTCAAGTTCTGGCATGGACCGAGTTGGCTCAGCAGGGAAGTGCCTGCTGAGCTGAAGATTGGATGCCGCGCGTGGTTCGGACTCTATGCTCGGTCCGCCGGGTTGTTTTTCGGTCTGGCAGATAGTCTCGGTCCAGCGGAGTTTCTTCCTGCGGACGAGGCTCCTTCGGTCGGTATGAGGCCATTCCTGCAGATTCGGTTTCAGGTCGCCGAGGGCTTTTGGCGCGTCTTCGGCTGTTAGGGTCGATGCGGCTATCGGTAGCCATCTTCGGTGACGTTCTTAACGAATGGTAATAACTTGATACGCAATAAATTCACAGAAAGATCAAACTCCAGCTGTAGCTGGCACAATACATCCTTCTCAGAGAAGATAAATGACAAGCATGACTAATGTACACATGCCGATGCATTTCCTTTGGTGTAATGGTAAAGTTAGCTTGACCTCACCTCCTGCTGGGAAACTCACCCGCACTGGTTCGTCCTACTGATATACGGCTAAATGCTCTCAGAGGAATGTATGGCTTCAGTCGACTACTGATAGTCAAGAACTGTGGCGCCATCGTCGGACGGTTATTATGAAACGAGCCGCGCACCCTTATCTCCCCATTTCTGGGAAAGGTATGTGCCCTCACAGCAGCTGTGCATACCTATCAACTTCTAAATCAACACGCCAAGCGTCGTAAAGCTCGCCTGCCTGGGTTGGCAATCGAGCCTGCAACGTCCAGTGTCATGAATTCAGCACTCCAGACCGCTGCTACCGTGGGTAATTTATCGTAAATGACAAACATAATTGATTTCCGTGAAGCGACATGATTGCTTATACGTCTAAATGAAACATAATATTGTTTTTCATTACATTAATGACGATTATGTAAACCTGGAACTACGAATGATAACTTCAATCGTGATCCATTATGAATCTTTTTCGATGCGTTCTGGGAATCATTCAAGATATTTTTTACAACTTAAAGAGCGACACATAAATTTCGAAAGAAATCTTTCAAATTTTATGTGTGATAACGAAGGATTTGCAAAAGATCAGTTCTCTGGAGGCACGTGCGTCAAAAGAAGTGGTGCTTTCAAACTGTGAAGGTGATCGAGGTCTCGATTTCGAAACAACTGCCAAGCACATTGACTTTAATGCTTATCGGAACTACTTTCAATGAAGTTTCCAATACCTGAAAAGAAGACTGCTATGATTGAACTTTCTTCCAGCGAGAATCAGAGCCTTTTAGAAGTCGAATTTTCCTCTATCTAATACTGAAGTGTGTAATGTGTAGACACATAGGCGGACGGACTGAGCCGCAAGCGGAATTATAAAATAGATCTATCCTTAGTACATTTAGTACTGTACTCAGACATTCCGCAGGAAATATTACTTTCACTACCTATAGATATACAGTATATAGCTTGAATAATCGTAATTCTAGTAAAAGTATATATTTAAGCAGTGATTTTGCTTAATCACAGTCTAGTTAGTAAATTAGTCATATTGTCTGTTCATATACTCTAATTGTTGTTCGTGTGCTAAAAAAATAAAATAAAACTAACGTCATCGCTTGCAATATCTTTCTCAAATAAAACTGTACACTCCAGCTAAAGGAACGTCCTTATAATTGAGAAATGTCATGAAGGCAGTTCCTTAAAATGTTTTGATCACTAAAATTAATCACACACCTCTGTCGCATCATCATCAACGTACATTGCTTCGTTCCCGTCAAGGCTAGGCACCACAGACCACTGCTCATGGAACATGAAGATTTAATCTGAGCTCAAATTTTCGTTACGCGCTTACCCTGAAAGCATAATTGAAGGGGCAGAAAGCCTGAAAGGGCCACTCTCAACTGTCGTTATTTAGAGTATGCGGGAAATTAAAACTTACCGTGCAGCAAAATTGAAATAGTTTAATAGAGAGGTGCTGAAGGCGGCCTTGGATGGAGCTTTTGTGAATCGTAGGCATTCGTATAGAGTATCGGTACTATGGTATTCGTAGCCTTGTGGCTTATTCTTTGTCTCATTTACCGCTCCTAAATCAAAGCAAGTTACTTGGCTGTTTCCACTTTATTAATTGCTTGGTACTCTTTTCAAATTCAGATATTTTGTTTAAAAATCATTGAGGCATTCTGCCCCCTACTAAAAACACATATACAGTTTGTTACTTGTTTGGTTGGTTCATCTTTTCCGAAGTGGATAATTATGTGAGAGACATTCATTTACTGAGAGGAATCAGTGCCGTTGTTCAGCCATTTTTTATTTAATATAAGCAGTGGAGAGTCTGAAGCACCTGTTATGCGGGGCCATAAATAATTATTGAATTTTACTTCCTCCCTTCAGCTAGCTTCCTTTGAGCCACAGCCCTAACAAATTTCTAAACCGTAAAGCCATAAATCAGGCTTTGAGCTGCAAAAATTTTATAACGAATGGTGCGCAAGCTGAATAAGAAATCAACTTACGAAAAGGGAAAGATGTATTTTTATATAACAGAACCGCAGAGAATAGCGAGGTAAGCGGGATTTTGGCAGAAACGCATAATTCTTTTTGCCGCCATTACATGACGGCGTCGGACACTAAGGATCCTTGGGTGCAAGGCTTCAAGTAAACGCGCAATAGTTCATTGTGGTGAAATAAATATGCATAACTGGATCATCGGGAAACAAAAGTCCGGAAAACAGAGGTGTGGGACTATATGGATAACACTCAGTGTAAGTAACACAGTTTTTTCTTTCAGAACTAATTTGTGTTTACAGTCGGGACTCATCGATAGCAAATTGGCCCGTCTCAATTTGTGTGGGTGCGATTACTGCTTATAACACTGAGTCCCTGTCAATAATAGACTGCTTATATGTACACTGTGGTTCTTATACCCTATTGTTCATTTTCGTTTTGAATATAATATACAGAGTGCTTCTCATACCGTGTTATTCATTTTCGTTTTGCAAACAGCACAACAGAATGCATCCCGCGCTATTTTGCTCCTATTCTTTATGCGTACATAATTACGGGATGCATCTCATTTTCTGCTTCTCGTATCCTTTTTCCAGAAAGCTTCTCGCGCTGAATGCATCTCGTGTTGTGGTGCAAGTATTATTTTACATATCGTTACACAGGGTGCATCGCATTTCCTGTTGTTCACATCCGATTAATATTATATTGTGACTGCCTTGCATCATAGCGGCATAAGTTGATGACAGTCCTTAATTTTGTATGGTGAAAAGTTCATTTTTTGGAAGCTAATGTAGAGCATCATGTGGTAAATTACGTAATTTTCAGGGTTGGATTGCTGACAGAATCAAGCCACTTTTATCTTCAGCATTTTGAAATATTGGTACATACGCGTTGATCGCATGATTGGCGCAGGCGCATTGATCGCATGATTGACACAGATGCATTGATCGCATGATTGACACAGGCGCATTGATCGCATGATTGACACAGATGCATTGATCGCATGATTGACACAGGCGCATTGATCGCATGATTAGCACAGGCGCATTGATTGCATGATTGACGCAGGCGCATCGACTGCATAATTGTTACAGGCGCATTGATCGTATGTTTGGCACAGGCGTATTGATCGCATGATTGACACAGATGCATTGATCGCATGATTGACACAGGCGCATTTGTTGCGTGATTGACACAGGCACATTGATCGCATGATTGACACAGGCGCATTTGTTGCGTGATTGACACAGGCGCATTGATCGCATGATTGACACAGGCGCATTTGTTGCGTGATTGACACAGGCGCATTGATCGCATGATTGACACAGGCGCATTGATCGCATGATTGGCACAGGCGCATTGATCGCATAAGGAACAACACTGCCTCGTGGTGTAAGACCATCACCCGCAGTAAGGTGCAGTGGCAGGAGTAACAAATTCACTGCCGTCACGTTTTGATGACCAGCTTGCTCTATGTAAAGTTTTGACATTTTTCGTATGTCAGTAAAGCCACCAAACTGCCTTAGAGAGATTGTGATGATGGCTCAACTCCTTCTGCCTCTTTTTGGGTGGACTTGCAAATTCCAAGCCGTCATTTTTGATAGCCAGCTAACGCTAGTTTTTGGAATTTTCACATTTAGGTCAACCCACCTGATTCTCTGCAAATTATTACGAACATTGGTCGACTCCTTCTCCCTCTTTTTGGGGGACTAACAAATAAACAGATACAAATGTATACTTAAATCTTCAACGCAAACATTATCACCGCTTCTCGCTTCGCTCGCGGGTGATAATGAATGACTTTGGGTCATAAACTCGCACTGTTCTTGAAATTGTAATACAAAGCGTATCGCATGTCAAGAATTTGGACTGAAACACAGATTGCTTTATACTTGACTGCTGGTTTCTACCAAATATATACTGTCAGTCCTACAGCTCAATGGAGAAACTCTCGATATAAGCTTTTCTATTGAAGTAGCGTCCGCAAACAGAAATGAAATTGAAACTGTGATGCAAAAATGCATATTATGGCAAGAAATAGACATTCATGAGTAAAATCATCCGTAATTGGCAAAAATAATTTTCAGTTAATATTAGTCCTATTCGTGTTCGAAAATATAGTTATGATCGACTTGTTGACCTGTGTTTACAAAACTGGACTTTTTGCCGATAAACGCATTCCTGGCATCACCACATATAACTTACTTCTTGTTCGCGGTCCCTACTTCACAATGAAACATTCTCTTGAAGATTCATGCAGCAATCTTGGGAACTATCCGGCATTTCCAATAGGCTGTCAATTGCGGTGTTATTAAGTATAGTCTATGACTCAAGTAATCTGGACTAAGACCAATTCAACTATTACTGGGGAATCTGTAACAATTTGCAGCCGAGCAAAGGCTTGTCTGAAGCTATGCAGGACGCATTGGTGTACATTAGCTTGTGAATAATATTGTAGTAGTGCAATTTAATGAGTGAATGAACATTGAATTTAAGAGAACCTCCGAGAACTTCACAAAATGCGAAGGGCATAAATCAAAAACTTTACGAACGGGAAGATTTTTCTTTTATTTTTAATTTCTGCTGATGCTACAAGTGTAATGTTGCGCCTTCTTTAATGATTTTCTCAACTAACTTTATTATACTAACACTTTGCTGGAAAATTTTGCTTCACTGAAGATAAAAAAATTGAACTCGTAAGTGCATTGCGCAAGACGTTTTCCATTCCTTGACCTAGAAGTTCACTAGCTGCTATTGTGTTAAGTGGTATTTAAACCGAAAAGAAAGTTTTATGTTTTTTCATATGTAAAGTTGAGAGTCGTAAAGCGACATAAATCTATGCCCAAGAAAATAAAACCTGTACGCGCCTTACCGATATCATGATATTATGTTATGAACTGAATCGTGCCATGTATCGAGGTGAAACATGGTTATCATATAGCTCAATTTTATGTTATTTGTGTAGTAATAAAGTTCTAAGACAAATTTTCTACGCAATACAACGAATGTGCAATAGCGTTATTGAATTAGCATGTAAAGTATATCCATAGCAAAACAGTTGTGAATAAGCAAGCAGGCAAATGAATTGCCTTCTTGCTTGTTCACAACTGTTTTATGGTCGGTGTAAGATTATTGATAAGCGATTGAAAGACTGGGTCCTTCTTTTAGAAAAAAAAAAAAAACCTTTGCGTTCTCTGTGCTGAAAGCCTCGTTACATTTTCTGTAATAACGTGTGTTAAACGTATTTCAATACAATAACAATTCGCAAAAAATTCTGTAGCAGTATCACGCACTTACAGTCCCCTTGTTTATTATAATTATACAAAGCTGTTACCCAGAACTCCATGCTGAAGTTAATGTTAGCAGAGAAAACAAGACTTCACTTATCTGGTGGTGAGCTGAGTGCTGTTGAAAAGCATCAGCAAATCAACACTTTGCCATAAGTGATATTCAAAGCAGTTCGCGAGATATGCAACTCCCATTTAAGTAAGCAAACTTTCTTGAACTTCAGCATAAGCAAGCGCAAGTTACTTCATTAAGGGCAACTAAGTTGACCATCGCAAACTTCATCAAATGTTTCGCAAACAATCCAAGTTTACTGACCCAAAATTCAATTTGTTGGGTTAAGATTGTTCTGACACAACAGGCTCACACGGTGAAATTGAAGAGTAGTCAATTTAGGGATCACTGCCTGAACAATTGAAGAACAATGACAGGTATTCTTCTGGGACAAGACTATGCCGGCGCAATTGCCTTAC
This sequence comes from Parhyale hawaiensis, assembly GCA_001587735.2. NCBI lineage: Eukaryota > Metazoa > Arthropoda > Malacostraca > Amphipoda > Hyalidae > Parhyale > Parhyale hawaiensis. The sequence continues at coordinate 21,508,221 of LQNS02007216.1, forward strand.
GCGCTGGAAAGCAACGGTAGTCGTTTTTGGTGCACGATGGTTTTTGCAGAACTGATCACTCGATCACCGAAGGGCAAGAGCAGTCATTTTCAAAGAAAACCCGACCGGTGCGACTGGCCCACTCGCTGAAAGAAAAGTGTAGTAATTGTGAAAAATTATTGTGTTTTACATAGCCAGCCTATTTACAGAAGAGTACAGTATTTTAGGTGCAAGTTTGTTCTTGAATAATTGTATCAATCAGTGAAAAACAAAGAGTGTCCTTTTGATTTTAAATAGTTTTGGCCCAGCTAATGCACTTACTCTAAAATATGTGTGGTCCTAATTCTGGGCATGCAAGCAGGACTGCGCTAATTTATGTATCGCCAAAGATTAGCAGTGTTACAAGGTTATGGTAGGCGTTACTGGGACTTGCTCAAAATGAAGTTGGCTTCACAGTGACTCGCTATTTGCTCAAAATGCGGTTGGTGTTACAGTAACTTGCTATTTGCTCGAAATGCGGTTGGTGTTACAGTGACTCGCTATTTGCTCAAAATGCGGTTGGTGTTACAGTGACTCGCTATTTGCTCAAAATGCGGTTGGTGTTACAGTGACTCGTCATTTGCTCAAAATGCGGTTGGTGTTACAGTGACACGCTATTTGCTCAAAATGCGGTTGGTGTTACAGTGACTCGCTATTTGCTCAAAATGCGGTTGGTGTTACAGTGACTCGCTATTTGCTCAAAATGCGGTTGGTGTTACAGTGACTCGCTATTTGCTCAAAATGCNCAGCTTAAAATAGCCTGGGAAATTTTGGCCGTTAAGTGCTTGCGACTCATGGAGGAGGAGCTCTTAGCTGTGGAGGATGTCTCTCCCAATATATGTCAAGACGATTTTTAAACGATTTGACCGACTCCGCACCAACAACGTCGGAAGGGAGTCTATTCCAAATGCTGACTATGATATAGGAAAAGAACTGCTGAATTAAGGTTGTTCTTCGAGCTTTATGCTTGAAATTTTGACCGTTGTGTCGCAAGCGATCATTGGGGTCTCTTTCAAAGAGCCCCGTTGTAGGTACATCGTTGAAGCCATTCAAGTACTTGAATGTTTCTATCAATTGCCCCCTCAGTCGTCTTTGCTTGAGAGAGATCAGACCCAGCTCTTTTAGGCTGAGAAACGTTTAGGCGACGTTGTTTCTCAGCTGAGTTATCAATTTCGTTGCTCTGCGTTGGACTCTTTCCATGTTATCGATATCTTTACAGAGATGTGACAACCAGAATTGAACAGCAAATTCTAAGTGTGGCCTCACTAATGGCTTTTACAAGGGAACGATGATGTCTTTGGACTTGTATTCGAAGTTTCTGGTGATGAATCAGAGCACTCTGCTTGCCATTTTCACACTCATGTCAACTTGCTGACTGCGTTGTAGTCTGTTTGTAATAGTGATTGACAAGTCACGTTGTTGGGTGACAGTATCCATTTCCATCCCATTCATTTTTAATGGGATGGAAGAGTTCACCAGCCCTACGTGCATTACTGAGCATTTGTCGACATTAGAGTTCATCTGCCACGTTGCGTTCCATTCCATGAGGTGGTCAAGGTCTTGTTGAAGCTCGACTCTTTTCGTGGTAGGATGACATAGTTTAGTATCATCCGCAAATTGACTGATTTTGCTACGGATGTTAAGATCGAGATAATTGATGTAAAGTGAGAACAGAAGTGGGCCAAGCACGCTACCTTGTGGAATCCCTGATGATACCTGTGTCCAATCACTCAAAACTGTACTTCTTGCTGATAAACTTATTCCTGGCATCACCATATATAACTGACTTCTTGTTCGCGGTTCCTACTCTACAATGAAACATTTTCTTGAAGATTCATGCAGCAATCTTGGGAACTATCCGGCATATCCAATAGGCCGTCAATTGCGGTGTTATTAAATATAGTCTATGACTCAAGTAATCTGGACCAAGACCAATTCAACTATTAGTGGAGAATCTGTAACAATTTGCAGCCGAGCAAAGGCTTGTCTGAAGCTATGCAGGACGCATTGGTGTGCATTAGCTTGTGAATAATATTGTAGTAGTGCAATTAAATGAATGAATGAGCGCTGAATTTCAGAGTACCATCGAGAACTTCAAAAAATGCGAGGGAGATTAACGGGAAGATTTTTTTATTATTATTTTTACTGATGTCACAAGTGTAATGTTGCGCCTTCCTTAATGATTTTCTCAACTAACTTTATTATACCAACACTTTGCTGGAAAATTTTGCATCACTGAAGATAAAAAAATTGCACTCGTAAGTGCATTGCGCAAGACGTTTCCCAGTCCCTGACCTAGAAATTCACTATCTGCTGTTGTGTTAAGTGGTATTTAAACCGAAAAGAACTTTATATATTTTTTCATGTGTAAAATTGAGAGTGGTAGATCGGCATAAATTTATGTCCAAGAAAATAAGACCTGTACGTCCCTTAGCGATATCATGATATGTTATTAACTGAAGAGTGCCATGTATCGAGGTGAAACATGATTATCAATATCATATAGCTGAATTTTATGTTATTTGTGTAGTAATAAAGATCTGAGAGAAATTTTCTCCGCAATGCAACGAATGTGCAAATAGTTATTCAATTAACATGTAAAGTATGCCCATAGCAAAACAGTTGTGAATAAGCAAGCAGGCAAATGAATTGCCTTCTTGCTTGTTCACAACTGTTTTGTGGTCGGTGTAAGATTATTGATAAGCCATTGAAAGACTGGGTCTTATATTTAGAAAAAAAACCTTTGCTTTCTCTGTGCTGAAAACCTCGTTACATTTTCTCTAATAACGTGTGCTAAATGTATTTCAATACAATAACAATTCGAAAAAAATTCTGTAGCAGTATCACGCACGTGTAGTCCCCTTGTTTATTATAATTATACAAAGCTGTTATCCAGAACTCCCTGCTGAAGTTAATGTTAGCACAGAAAACAAGACTTCACTTACCTGGTGATGAGCTGAGTGCTGTTGAAAAGCATCAGCAAATCAACACTTTGCCATAAGTGATATTCAAATCAGTTCGCGAGATATGCAACTCCCATTTAAGTAAGCAAACTTTGTTGAACTTCGGCATAAGCAACCGCAAGTTACTTCATTAAGGGCAACTAAGTTGACCATCACAAACTTCATCAAATGTTTCGCAAACAATCCAAGTTTGCTGACCCAGAATTGAATTTGTTGAGTTAAGATTGTTCTGAAACAACTAGCTGGCTCACACGGTGAAATTGAAGAGTAGTCAATTTAGGGCTCACTGACTGAACAATTATTATTGAAGAACAATAGCAGGTATTCTTCTGGTACAAGAGTATGCCGGGGCAACTGTTTCACGCGCTGGAAAGCAACGTTAGTCGTTTTTGGTGCACGATTGATTGTTTTCGCAGAACTGATCACTCGATCACCGAAAGGCAAGAGCAGTCATTTAAAAAAAAAAAAAAAAAAAAAACCGACCGGTGCAACTGGCTCACTGGCTGAAAGAAAAGTGTAGTAATTGTGAAAAATTATTGTGTTTTACATAACCAGCCTATTCACAGAAGAGTACAGTATTTCAGGTGCAAGCTTGTTCTTGAATAATTGTGTCAAACAGGGAAAAATAAAGAAGGTCCTTTGATTTTAAATAGTTTTGGCTCAGCTAATGCACTTACTCTAAATTATATGGAGTCCTAATTCTGAGCTTGTACGCAGCATGGCACTGACTTATGTATCGCTAAAGATTAGCGGTGTTACAAGGTTATGGTCGGCGTTGCTGGGACTTGCTCAAAATGAAGATGGCTTTACAGTAACTCGTTATTTGCTCAACACGAAGTTGGCGCTACAGTAACTCGTTATTTGCTCAAAATGTGGTTGGCGTTACAGGAACTCGTTATTTGCTCAAAATGTGGTTGGCGTTACAGGAACTTGTTATTTGCTCAAAATACCGTTGGCGTTAAGGAAACTCGTTATTTTCTTAAATTGGGTTGGCGTTTCAGTTACTCGCTACTTGCTCAAAGTGAGGTTGGTGTTACAGTTAGTAGTTGCTTGCGTGAAATGTGGCTGGCGTTAAAATTACTTCTTATGCAACTAGCAACATTGAGTGAATGCGGGATACAATAGAAATGTGGAGAAGACATCTACTATCTAGCATCATATACAATAGAGACCATCTAGTTTTACATAGCGTTGCCTTTGATTATGCAAATAGAATTTTTTTTACCTTATTTTTCAAGATGAGTGTCTAACTTTCAACTATCAGTATTAACTAAACGTATGGCTATGTTGCAAATATAAACAGCACTTGTAAAATAAATATTTAGCCATTGGTTAAGTTTATCATACAATTTGCTTATTTACGAGTTTTTACTGTTACCTCAGATTATGCAAAAAGCTAATAAAAACGTCATA
>LQNS02007216.1:21513193-21530511 GCA_001587735.2 Parhyale hawaiensis
GGTTGGTGTTACAGTAACTCGTTATTTGCTCAAAATGCGGTTGGTGTTAGAGCAACTCGTTATTTGGTCAAAATGCGGTTGGTGTTAGAGCAACTCGTTATTTCGTCAAAATGCGGTTGGTGTTACAGTAACTTGCTATTTGCTCAAAATGCGGTTGGTGTTACAGTAACTCGCTATTTGCTCAAAATGCGGTTGGTGTTACAGTGACTCGTTATTTGCTCAAAATGCGGTTGGTGTTACAGTAACTCGCTATTTGCTCAAAATGCGGTTGGTGTTACAGTAACTCGTTATTTGCTCAAAATGCGGTTGGTGTTAGACAAATCGTTATTTGGTCAAAATGCGGTTGGTGTTAGAGCAACTCGTTATTTGGTCAAAATGCGGTTGGTGTTACAGTGACTCGCTATTTGGTCAAAATGCGGTTGGTGTTACAGTAACTCGCTATTTGGTCAAAATGCGGTTGGTGTTAGAGCAACTCGTTATTTGGTCAAAATGCGGTTGGTGTTACAGTAACTCGCTATTTGGTCAAAATGCGGTTGGTGTTACAGTAACTCGCTATTTGCTCAAAATGCGGTTGGTGTTACAGTGACTCGCTATTTGCTCAAAATGCGGTTGGTGTTACAGTGACTCGCTATTTGCTCAAAATGCGGTTGGTGTTACAGTAACTCGCTATTTGCTCAAAATGCGGTTGGTGTTACAGTGACTCGTTATTTGCTCAAAATGCGGTTGGTGTTACAGTGACTCGTTATTTGGTCAAAATGCGGTTGGCGTTACAGTAACTCGTTATTTGCTCAAAATGCGGTTGGTGTTAGAGCAACTCGTTATTTGGTCAAAATGCGGTTGGTGTTAGAGCAACTCGTTATTTGGTCAAAATGCGGTTGGCGTTACAGTAACTCGTTATTTGCTCAAAATGCGGTTGGTGTTAGAGCAACTCGTTATTTGGTCAAAATGCGGTTGGTGTTACAGTAACTCGTTATTTGCTCAAAATATGGTTGGCGTTAGAGCAACTCGTTATTTGCTCAAAATGCGGTTGGTGTTAGAGCAACTCGTTATTTGGTCAAAATGCGGTTGGTGTTACAGTAACTCGTTATTTGCTCAAAATATGGTTGGCGTTAGAGCAACTCGTTATATTCTCAAATGTGGCTGGCGTTACAATTACTTCTTATGCAACTAGCAACATTGAGTGAATGCGGGATACAATAGAAATGTGGAGAAGATGTCTGCTTTCTAGCATCATATACGTTGGAGAGTATCTAGTTTTATTAACGTATGAGGATAACTAGAAAAAGTTACCACATACAGATCACACTGGATAACGATCAAGCAATAAGTTCCATTTTTCAGCATCACTTCAGTGTTTTTCATCCTTAAATGTCATCGCACATTGTTTACTGTTAACTCTTATCATTCGTTGTTCACAAACTATGAAAACAAATAACTAATTGCGATAGATGAGCCTCACCTGCGAAATTTGAATAATAATATAAAATAAATAATCGCTCTTCAACATATACTCGCCTATTCAAAAGTCATCCCTTAAGATATGGATAACAATTATCAAAACTCATTAAAATTAAAGAATTTGAAATTTCGTGAGCCTGTTTTATTTTTTAGAGTAGAGAAGGCAGCAACTATCTTAATAAACTATCCGGCTGCTGTGACATATCTCCAAGTATTGATCAAGAGCTCAGTTTTCTTGTTGCACAAAAACATTTACTGTATAATAATATTTATTTCTGCTAAATTGCACACTTCATCACATAATTCTCGGTATAGAGTACAATCTCCTTTTAGCTCGGTGGATATCCGTCATAGAGAATTTTATAATATTTTCCAGACTGTGCTCATATTTGAGTAAAACACGCGGAATTATTTCAACGCCTGTTTGCTAGGCAAACTGCAATCTTTATCACATGGTTTGCCTTTCTGCCTACAAGCACTGCAGATTATTGGTATTATCTCTTTCTTCTCTTTTTAGAAGATTAGATGATATCATGCTTACTAACGAGCTTCAGGAATACTGTATAATGCTTCTTTGAAAAATTCCTTGATGATTGTGTTTATTCTAGTCTCTACAGGAATATAACTAAAAAAATTCCTATTTTCGTCATACAGTAGTTAATTGCTGCGACTAAGAAGGCTACGCATTAATTCAGTCTACTTCGTCAGCTGTTGTACCTACACCTCTGCCCTCTACTATTATACATGTCACAGATTACGATCGATTTTTAACCCTTGTTTAGCTACGACCCTGGTATCCGGTAACCTGCATGATTACAATCAAACGTATTACTGCAGGTATAGATTTAGAAAACGGATTTTTCTTTATATGAAGAAAAGGCAAACTATAGAGAAACTTGAGAGAAATATAACAGGCGAAAACACAAAAGAGACACACCTTATTCACTGATACATTCAAATAAATTCCTAGATAATAGCAAAGAAAGATGACCATGGAACATTTACCTGTGTTACCTATTGTCGTTGATAGAGGGAATTCCACAACTTGCGTTTCGGACAGTATAATTACTGAAAGAATTGAAATATATGGCCAAAGAATGCAACTCGGAGCCCGTGGTGATAGCAGAAATCGCTAATTCTTTTCTAAAGATAGTGCAAAGAAATTCATTCCGATCTTTCAGCTCAAAGAATTAATATGTGTCTGGTTGAGTTAGTTATACCAGGAGCACCGGAAAGTCGTGTCCAGATTAATTTTGAAGAATAATAATTAAGAGAAAGATTACCGATAAATCTTCATTGCTCAACAAAATAGGCACCATCATTAGATACAGCCTTTGTTCCTCTATTTGGTAGCTGTTCATTCCCCATTTAAATAAATAACAGCTCAGAAAGAAATAAAGGTATTAAACTCCGCTTCAAACTCGTCAATATTAATGATTCATCTTGCTCTGAAGAAATGCTCTAAATAACAGAAAAAGTGGAAATCTGATAGAGCTAGGTTAAGCGAGCATGGAGGGTGAGGAAGAATTTCCCAACCCAAAGAGTTTAGTTCTCGTGAGTTTGTTTGGCAGAATTGGGGGTTAGCATGTAGCAAAATAGCGCGTTTTCTCTTCACCAGAGCAGGCCAGTCTCTGCGAAGCGATGCATTCAGACGGTTGAGTTGCTAGCAATAAAGCTCTACAGTCACTGTTTTTCCTTGCTCCTACAACTCAAAGTGAAACTTTGTGGATTCATACGACGCGTAATGACGCATATGATTCACCTAGAAGATTTTGTCTTCCGTGGGAAATAGATGTGTTTATACTGTCAACAGTAGTATAATTAATTAAATGGGACGTTTAACTGAGTATCAGACTTTTGATTTGACTTTGAAAACAGCTCACTAGTCGTAAAACAGCTGACTAGACTTAACCTGATGTTTTAATTTGGTTAAAAATAAGAGGACAGAACTTTCCGGTACCATTGTAAACATAAGTCGTTCAAGTGACAGACTAGTGCTAAATACTGGAGTATTCACGGAAAGATGTAAAAAAAAGTTCTGGATTTTTAGCTTTTCTTGTAAGAGTGTTATACTGTAGCTCGCTATACTCGTTCATTGTGCAGAGTATATTATTCTTGTTGTAAATACGTACACAAGCCGCGGTCTGCCCTCTAACTCAACGTTCATTACGGTGTTTTGACGTCTCTCTGTGTTGCTGTGCAGGTATAAGCAAACTTTTAACTGGAGAGAATAAAAGTCAGAAGTTAAGTGAAGTTTTGTCGTGTGTAGCTAGAACTTTTGCCGGCCCCCCAGTGCAATCAGGCTTCCGTTCAAAGTGAACTCGAATTCGGAGTCCCCCTCAGCACCGCTGCTGCCGTCGCCTCTGTCCCCTTCAGTTGGACACAATCACTTTTAATTAAGGTAAGTGAAAAATATATTCTTTCTGTGACTTTTTATGCCGTGGATGAGTAAATTCAATTTGCGTAGTTCTGCTGTATAACGCAGATGAATACACTCAATTTACGAAACTTTTGTGGGTGAATTGCTTTAGCATAGCTCGAATGCATCCAATCTGGGGGGTTTTGTGGGGAAAGCTAAGTTACTTTTATTCATTACTGCATGTTGTATTGCAAGTGAAAAGAGGCTGTGCAGAAAACGGTAAAAACTTTCTAGAGTATGTGTCCTTGGACGCCCGCGCGAAATTTGTCTGTCCAAGTTCAGTCGAGATCCTCAGTTCTGACAGCCTTGATCTGCTATCAAGGAGGTTCAATAAAGAAGAGGGAGCCAGGAGCCTCGTCCGCGAAGCTCAAGAGTCGGTTGTGGCTACAGCCAGTCGCCGTTTGCACCAATCGGATATCAGTAAAGGGTCGGGTGTGGCTGCAGCCAGTCGCCGTATGTACCAATCGCATATTAGTAAATAGTCGGGTGTGGCTGCAGCCGGTCGCCGTAATCACCACTCACATATAAGTACATCGGTTTGTTTGCTGCTCCCCCGTAAAACTTGCTGCTCGTGCGTCACTGCCACCTATGAGATTCATGAACACGTCACAGCCACACCTGATCTGGTTGACTCGCTGACCAATTCAAGTTTTAGCGGCATGGTTCTCTCCTCCCTGTTGAAGCTCCTTGGCTGCTGTGTTGCAGGTGTGACTTGTCTGTTGGTGAAGGCCAGAGTAAAGTTACTGATGAAAAAAATATACGTAATGTCTGAGTGGCTGCAGAGCAAGTTTAAGTAACCACAAGTAAATGATTCTCAGAGTCAATGCTTTGGCGTTAGTTTCATAGAGGATGCAATTCACGCTAATATATAAAGGCCGTATCAAGTCACTATTTTCCACATTCACCATTTTTCGAGCTATTTAATTTTGAATAAAAACCTGTGTGAATCTAGTCGTTTATGCATCGGAAAATTACGGAAAACTGCAGTATTCATGGAACAAGATTAGAGGCGTTGCTGCTCCTGCCTACTTTCAATAAAGTTTCACTTCTGCTTGAGGTGAATCTAAAAATTACAAAGATTGCAGGTTAGTAAATTTTCGCGTTCGAGTTGCTCGATGCTTCAGCCAAGGTCCTTTTTTGTCGATACATGAAGCTCAGGATTTAATCAAGCGTGCTGTAAAAATGTTGAGGAAAAATATTGACGGAAACTTTGATTGCGCTCTAGGTTATTGGAAATCATGCCGATATCGTGGAAAGCATTTTATAAATTTTCGCGCTTCAAAAGGTTTTCTTGAATTTTCATGAAATCTGCTGCCCCTTATTATCATTTTATAGAGGTACAGTGTGTTTTAGAGTAATATATCTGGGGAAATCTTTCCATCTAAAACTTCTATGGAAGTCGTAGTATTCGAAAATTTCATGGATGGCGTTGCTATAACAGTTGATACATTCGAAGATGCTAGGGATGTTGTTACAATTAAAATTTCTTTAGAAGTCGTTACATCCACAAATTTTGTAGATATTACTACGTATCAACTTTTCGTTGCAGCTTGCTGTAGCGTAAATAAAAGTTAGTTATCTAGACTTCAATGTTTAGGCTGTTGCGTGAGTCTGTGTATCTGACTATTCGGTTTCGCTTGATGTGGAGAGGTTATGTTTTGTGTCCCTACTAGTGTATGGTGAATCTGATTATAAATGCAAAACTCAGTGTATTTTAGTGTGAAGAACTATCCTGTTTAGTGCTCACAGCAAAGTGTGTTTAGCTACACTATACTGGCTTGCATTTGCCATTAAATTTTCTTCTTGCAACTTCTTGATGGTAACCACTCTTGCAGTTATTCTACCGTAATAATTCATACCCACCCTATCGCATCGACCGTGCGTGTGTGTCGTCACATCAAAATACAACTCAATTGAATCTATGGTAAGAGGCTCACATGCGGTATGGAGGAGCAGAATTAACCGAAATCGCTCTCTGTGGAGACTAGGATGAAGATCGGATGGAAGATCTTGGGCGCGTCCACAGTTTATGCGCTTCACACACCGGGATTGTAGTTACCGATTATTCTCTAGTTATGTATTAAAGGGGAAACTTAGCAAGTAAGTTAATCTGGTAATGTTTATCGAAATATTAATTGAAGTTGATAGACTTGTGCATTTACTAAATAGTAGAGTAGTAGAGAGAGGAAAATTTGAAGACTACGGATAGCTCGTAAGTTTCATGGAAAAGTTCAATAAATTTTTAGAAGGACTGGCACACTTGCTCAGTTGGTCTTCTTGTTGAAAGGCTAATATGAAGAGTGCGGTAAGTTCATAAGATTCACTGAGTAAGTTAAATTGATTGACAAGAGGATTGCTGCACTTATAATCAGCCCATCAGTAAACATTTATCGTTCGTTTTAAGCAGTCACCTTGTCTAGCGTCTATTTCCCGCCAAGCACACCGCCTGCCTGTACACAGCTTAGAGCGCTGGTGTCATGATTTTTTTAAAATCTATGTAATTGAATAACATCAAACATGGGCCTCATGAAAATGCTTCATGGTAAATAGTTTAACTTTAAAATTTCTCCCTGAAGAAATATTGATATATGAAACTGAAATTAGAGATTACACTACCTCAAATTAATATACGCACACTATAATGTTCAACACGTCACAGCCACTAACAAAATGTAAAGAAACACCTGAGCAAATTTAACGAAGGGCGTTAACTCATTGCAGAGGATTTGAAATTTCTCCTATATAAAAACCGAGAATATTTTTTGTCGGCATACTATAGTTATAATAAGCGGTGTTACACTTTGTTTGCAGTTACAACATAATGCCACAGTCACTCTGTCACGTGTCAAGAAGTTAGAATTTTGAATCATTTAGAATAGTTCATTTTACTAAATTAGGAAGATTTAATGACGCCACAACATTGAATCTTATGTGGTCGTACTTGCCTTTCAAGCCCAAATATAAAAAGTTGCCCCCCGTTTAACCATTCATTGATTTTCCAAAGTAATTTCCGTAGGAAAAACATAGCAATTTGAAACATCAACAGATGCTTTCTTTGAGCGCTGATGGGTTAACTGTGCCCCTATAAATGTAGCAACAGAGGTGGGCGTCTGCGGCCACTTACGCTTTAGCCATAAAACTAAAAATAAATAAAAACGGGAATCGGACGGCCTCACTCAGGCAATATTTACTTACGTGGCTGGGACGCAAGTGGCCGCAGGTGCCCACCTCTGCATGCAAACATGCATGGGAGATTCTCTAGGCGCTGAAATCTGTAATGAAAAGATTTTGTCATCCATCGTACATCGTGAGATTTGGTGACAGAGTTCAGGTAGCGTCTGAGGGCAGTGGTAAATGACTTGCGTTTCTGATGGCGTGCGCTGTCAGCGTGCCGAACTATTTGCAACGACTGAGTACGAGCAAAAAGGCCTTAACAAACTCAGGCTTTTGGGATTAGATTGGGTTTTGGGTTTTAGGATCGCATCGGAAAGCCCTAACAAACTTGGAGCATTAGGCTTGCATTAAATACAGTTTTAGGATTGCTTTAATAAGCCTTAAAAATTTACAGTTTTAGGATTGCATTGAAATCCTTACTAAACTTAGTGTTTAGGGTTGCATTAATAATAAACTAGCAAACTGAGGGTTTTAGCATTTTTGTATTGAATATTTTTATGAAAATGGAAAAGCAAAGGCAACACAACTGACGTAAATCAGAAAACAATATATATATATATATATGTATATATTGCACGTATCTAGTTACAACAGGCACGACTCACTTTAAGAATAACTTGCATGAAAACAGACGTTTGTAATGTGAAGCGTGTTTCGGTTAAATAACAAAATTTATTAATATTATTCTTCTAATTAAGGCCTCCATGTAACAGATCAAAAAAGACACTCTGCAACATTGTACATTTAGCAGTTTCTATTTACAAGCACATATATTTCAAGCAGCTTCCTCGACAACATTTCTTGCATCGTCCTGTTCTAAACAGGGACATGGCCCGAATTAACCTCCGACTTGTTTTTAATTTGGGTCACATTTTCGTTCTAAACCCAAACCGACCGACCAAAACCAAGCTTCTTGTAGCAAAAGCATTACTTGAAACGCATAGAAAGGTTGACCCTTGGCGGTTGAGGGTTAATGCACAAGATGCCTGCAGCAGAACACTGACGGCAGGTATGTATACTAAATTTAAGTGCTAGCGAAGTACACAAGAATCGTCTGTACTGCCCTCACAGCAACCGCCCGTGAGCATACACGTCGCAACACAACATTTGCATAACACAGCTAATGCTTCGCCTTAAGTTTGCTCAGATGACGTGCAAAGAAAGATAGGAGCATTGGCGGTCATTAAGGCGTGTGTACATTTCTGATAATGATCGCAACGATGAACCGCAGCTGTGCCGTCATAATAGGGCGGGTCGGCAGTAAACTTCTCTGTGCGGCGTACACCTGCTTCGTTGGTTACTACGATGCCATCAAATATATAGGACAACGATGCGTAAATGTTGCGTAGTTATGTTGCGTAGTGGAGAAACTCTGCGATATCGAGATAGGGAATATCGGACGAGATCGCTTAAGGCGCTTCGCCAATTACTTGATTATATTGTCCTTGGCAGTGGAGATGACGGTTTGCCTGCTTAGGTTAGAGCGTGGCAAACAAAAGAGTTTGAGTAATAGTTAAATAAGGTCAGAATGTTCAATAGGTTTCGTGCATCGAGTAAATTTTGTGCTGTAGTTTAGAAGCACAAGGTAACGCACTGAAGTACGCTGCCCATTTATTTGAAATTTAATTACCCTACTACTAAAATTGAATTTCTTCTAAATGTGTTAGACAAAATCATAGAAAGCGCCAAAACATTTTCGGGCAAGCGATTTTTTTTACTTTATTATGAGCAAGAGGAAGGCGAACTTTATACAACGGAGTTGGATATTTCAGACTCCGCAAAGAGGTAGAATGTAAGAAATCAAAGAAAATATCTTCTTGATATTAGAACATGAACGCTGCTATTATTAAGCACGTATGAAAAAGCCTAGAAAGATTTAATGTTAAAGCTTATGTAAATTGATTTCCATAATGCTTGAATTTGAATATTACAAGCTTAAGTCCGACTGGACACGCACAACCAGCTATAAAGCATGCACCATCTCCCCGACAGAACAAAAATTCTCCACGTTTAAATTAGATAGCTGGCAGTAGACGGACTAACGCGCCCATTTCCAGAGAGTAGCCGGAACTAACGTTGAAGTCATCTATTTTCTCTTGCAGTTATCTCAAATAATTTTGATAAATGAAGAAGAAAAACTTCCGCCATGCCCAGGATGTGACCGTGGAAACAATTGCTTGCCGCAGACAAATGGGGAGTCGTGAGAGACGTACAGTGTAGGCTAGTTGAGGCATGAAAGACAATAGAATAAGGTGGCCGCTGATGCTTCGGCAGTTAAGTTAATGGCCACTGGAAGAATTCGGAGCCGTGGAGGGTTTCGCTCCCATTTTTTTTTTCAAGACAGTCTTTATACGTTCTGACTGTCTCTGCATCGACAACTTCAGAGGGATGTTTATTCCAGATTTACTCTGTTAAATAGGAAAAAAACTGCTAGTTTAGAGCAGTTTTTCGACTTGATAGTTGGATTTTTGTCCTTGGTTTCAGAGGCTAACATCAACGTTTCTGTCAAGAAGTCCCGTTATAGGCCCGCCGCTTAAGCTGATCAAGCACTGGAATATGTCTGCTAGTTGCTCCATTTGTCACTTTTGCTCACAACAGATAAGTCAAATTTCTTCTGGACAACGCTCGTATTGTAAGTTTTCGAAGAGGAAGCATCAAGTTTGTTGAGCCGCGTTGGATTTTTTTCATTTTATCCATATCATTGTATCTGTTGGCAACTAACTAATCCAGACAGACAAATGCGTACGCACAGACTCACGGAATTCGCTACACTGTTCTTCATACACCACTGCTAGTGCTTACCCTACAAGAGGCCTTAATGAGTATTTTCTTGTGTAATTATATAAAAAAAACTGGTGCTACAATGACATTTTCAGCTCATCCAACAGATAATTTCATGGGAAAGTTTTATCATATAGTAAAAGGTTAAGAGAGCAAAACGTTACAAGAAAGCATTCAGAGGTGGCAGTAACAGTTCACAGTCGATGGCCTACAGATGCTGAATGTAATATTACACACCCGGAAATAGTCTGCCAAGTCCGTAGCTGGTGAGGTTCAAATGCACTGTAGTAACTGCGAGCTCATGCAGCGGTGCGTTTGTGTACAGAGATATTACACACCCGGTAATGGTTTCCCAATCCCGTAGCTGGTGCTACCCAGAGCGGGACGGCGAATGTCTGTCCCGAATAATGCCCGCTTACAGTTGTTTTTCGTTTGGACGTAGCTCCAAAATTGTTTGAAATGATATTCTTTTTCTCTTTTAAGAGCTTATAATAGGAAAATGTTGGTGCTTATTTTGCTGTGTACTTTTTCTAGACTAAAGTACAATGCTTAAATTCATCAACATAAGCGCTTATTTTGGATGCTATACTTGCTTATTTTTACTGCTTAAAGCGCTTAAACCGTTGTTGCTTAATGACCGGGCTCTACTGATCTGTAGTTAACAAGCCCGCTGTGCCGCGTTACTTAGCTAGAGATGCTGGCACTGTCAAAGTTGGCTACTTAGCTGTGGCTCACTTCAGCTGTCGTCCTATCAGAATTCAGGACTCACTCTGCTTGGCGGTTCATCGAGGATGTCTGATTTTCAATTATTGGAAAGGTGTTACTGAGGGATCTCCCTGGTGCTCCAAGACGCAGGCATACCAAGTCCTTCCTTAACAAGGCGAGGAAAAATTCATCTCATGTTCTTGGAATATGAGGGTCCGAGGCATAGATGCTGCCCAATTTATTACAGCAATTTCTTTTTTTTTCTCACAAGAATGGTCGATTTCACACACATGGTACGAAATGAGTGAGAGTTACAATTACAATCAATTCCAGTTACATGATTTGATAGATGACTTTGTTACATCACTTCATAGTTGCCCCCATTACATATATGATTTAATGCATGACAACGTTACACCACTTCATGGTTACGGAGTTAAATTACTCCATGGTGGCCTACATTACATCATTTCACAGCTGCCAATGCTACATCACTTCACAGTTGCCGATGCTAGATCATTTCACTGCTACCAATGCTGTATCACTTCACTGCTGTCAATGCTCAATGCTACACCACTTCATGGCAGCCAGTGCTTCATCACTTCACTGCTACCAGAGCTCCATCACGTCATGTCTGCAACCTGCTCCGACTCACCCTTTAGCTCTGCTGTCTGTTCTGTTCGTCTCGCTTAGCCCGTATTCCAAATAAATTTCAAAAACATTTTCATCAGCTGTTTACTTGGCATTTCATTACAAATCAAGCATACCACATATTTGAGAAGCTTCTGATCTATAAAATGAGACTGTTTATTTCACAAACTATTGCGAAATAGTAATAATGTACTACAAATATCAAAGGATATCATAAACAGCTACTTTACGTAGTTACACTTCCAGCCTTAATATTTTTGTCAATTTGTTGTGTATAAAAGTTTTAGGAGCATGTACAGGTTTGCCAGTCATTACTGAATGCAAAAGAATTAAGTCAAATCGCTAAACAAAGTATGCAAAAGTAATAGGAGAACTTATAAAAATGCGTCTGCGGCACGTGGAGTCAGACCCAATTGCAGGACCAATATCTGCCTTAGGGGCCAGTGTCCAGTCAATGTATGGTGTGGTCTGTGCATGACGATATGCGTGGTGCTTTGATTTCGATGACAATAAAAGAAAAAAATAAGCTCAACTTTCTTATGTTTTACATCTCTAATTTATTTGAATGGACTGAGATAGTCTGGGCATTTCTGTTCCATCTTTGGGAAGTGCCATAAAATTCAAGAATTCATCAGATGACTTCTTTGCTTTATTAACTCCCACTCGTTTCTCACTGGCGAAGATCGCTGTAAGTCGCTTCAAGCTTTTTCGGCTTGAGTCCATTCCGAAATTGTAACAATCGTGTGTATCAGACAAAGTGAAAAAACTCATTTATTGTTGCTATTATGCAGCAGATTAGCAGCTTGAGCCATTAGTAAATAATAACAGATAAGCATTTCTTCCGCAAAGTCCCCTTTTTATTCTCTCTGGGTACATAATTTATTATTAAACGTACAGAATTGAAGTTGAGGTCTCACAGCGCCTTAAATAGAGTACTCTGAGAGCAGCCACACCTACGCCAAGAATGATAACGTTAACGAAAAGTTCAAATTGGTTCTGAAACTTTGCTTTCTTTTTGATCAGCACCAGACTCTGATCATTTCAGTAATATTTGACAGTAATAGCAGCTTCTGTGCTTTTCTTGAAGATCCGTTGGTAACTATTTGAGTCATGTTCTGACATACATTAGTCAAACACACAAACGAATGAGTCGATCACCACCAAAATTTGATAATTTATGTCTGTTAACATTTTTAACTATATCAGTAATATACGTTAAGATCTGTTCAAAACTCTTCGAGTTAGTTTGCTCACAAACATAAAATCAAACACAGAGGCAAACAAACGAACTACAGATCTCCACAATAATTTGATCATTTACCCTCTGTGACGTACCCAACAACTCATGTAAATATAATAAAAATCCGTTCACAACACATTGAATTATGTCATTAACAAAATAGAGGCAGAAAAACAAACGGACGAACGTATCTTCACAAAAAATAATCATCTTTTTTCCTAACATGCCTAACAATTTCTGTAAATTTCGTAAAGATCCGTCCATAACTTTTTGAGTTATCTTGGCGACAGACACGACATAACCTTCTTGGCGTAGGTAATAAAAGACTGTAAACAATGCTTACACAGTTCTGTCTACTGTTTTGGAGTTGGAGCTGGCTGTATACAATCATACTGAGCCGTACATACGGTACCATACTACTTCTTACAGAATTCCTAGCCTTCCTAAGAGTTTTTAATAAAAAAACAGCGTTTGGGACTTGCAAAAAAACGTTTAGAGTTATAAAACATGAAAAATATAATAAACACCGTTGTGTGTGTATATATGTTTATATGTTTTTACCCTTCGTGCCACGCTCTTAACGAAATAGATACACATAGGGCAAAAAGGTGTATGTATATCCATACATCTCCATCTCTATTTAGACAACTCTGTCCAGTTATCTCCATCCATTCATATTTGATGTCTACCACCGTCCATTCATCCACTTTCATCCAATCATCCACATCCAGTCACCTCAATCCTTTATCCAAAGCCTTCCCTCCACCGATGCATCCTTGCTTCCATTCATCATTCTGCTGTTCGTTCGTTCGCTCGTTTTTCATTAGCTATAACATTAGTGTCAGAGGTGGGCAGGAGCGCAAACTAAAGTGTAAGAGACAAATTTGCGTTCCTTGTAAAGGAAACAAGCGCTCTTAATGAAATAAGGGAAAAATAGGACAGGTTACAGATTTTGTAATTATGTGACGTTATCATGTTGATCGATAAGCAAAAATTAGACAGGGTAGCAGCCGATGGCCAAAGTGAGATATTTATCCCTCTAACTAAATGCACTACTTGCACAGCTAACGTTGAAATTACAATAGAAGAAAGTAATTTATTGCTGCTATTAGCTCTGACATGAAGCCCGACTTTTATGACATCTTCAATACTTCGAAACTTCATTTGCTCTTCGTTCACGACGTACAAATTCAATCGATGATCAATGTAGCACTTGCAAAGTAATGACTGTTCACTGGGCATAGTGGGCAATAGATACAACAGATATTTTTCCAGCTTGCTCCCTTCTTTTGATGGAACAGTTTTCTTTGCAACATTAAATTTACGATGTGCTGAAGGCATTTATTCGGTTGGTATGAGATAAGTGGCATGGAATGGAATAAAATTCAGTAATACTTTGCTGCTTGCTAATATAAGGTCATATTTTCGCATCCCATGTCATCAAAATCGTGAAATGATTGCGTGGCTCAGATAAAATGAAAGACAGAGCACTTATCTCTCTTGACAATTGGACTTGGCCGATATGTAGCGTATCCTTAAAGAGCATATTAGTACCAAAAGAATGTTAAATGAAGACGGCTTTCATAAATTCTTCGCTGTCATTTTTGACAGCGCGGGCGCTCTAGTACCTATATAAAGCTGCAAAAAGATAACGATATTTCTTCAACATCTGCCCATCTTCATTTACCGTTTAGTTAACTGTGAGACTGATATATAGTGCAAGTGGAAACCTGTAAAACTTTAAGTTTATTTACCAATGAAAAGTTACGTTTCCTGTTTCAAGATATTTTAACCCAAAAGACCAGCCTTCAAAACAAGAGCGGCATTCGATACAGCCAAATGACTGCTCTTCTTTGGTCTCTATGAGGAGCGTCATTGTTTATTAGCTTTCGGAAGGCGGCGCCATTCGCAAATATTTTCAGTGCAGGCGAGGGACTTCGAATAAAACAGACCAGCGGTGCCGGACTGCGGTGTCATTTATGGTCTGATAGAGACGGGCCATCGCTGTGATGAGCTCATGGCGGCACCGGCACGGCTAGTGTTATTTTTATTGAAGGTGAGAGTGTTACTTAAAGGAACGTGATGGTCATGGGGCGGTCTATAGAGTGTCCGTAATAGTGAGGTGGTATGTGGTCACAAGGTGGTGAAAGCACTGATAAAGGTACGTGATGGTCACGGCAAAGACTCGTGATAGTAAGTAGCTAAGCTATGGCAGATTTACAGCCATGCATTCGAAATTTCCGTTTTCAGAGTCGTGCGGCTTGTCTAGACTGAACGGTCCCGTGAAAAGCGAAATTTTCCTAGCTAGGTAGAGGTAACTACGGAGAAATTCAAACGCATTGGTTCATGCTGTAGACATAGGTCAACTAGCTCCAGTTTACAGTATGGCTGCAGTCGATCACTGATCGTCAAGAGCTATGACACCGTACGTCGACGGAAGACTCGTATGCAACGATTTGTGCCCCCTCGCGACCCTCTATATTTCTGGTGAAGATCGGTACCTACGCAGAGGCTTGCAGACACGGTAGAAGAACGTAACATGTTAACTTATGCCTTGGGCATTTTGAGACGGTTCTGTGCATCTCCTCGTATGACGTCAGGTGGAGTGAAGAACGTCAGTGTTGCGAATTAATTTATACCATTATTTCCGCTACAATGGGCTGGTATTTGATGTTTTGCTGTTTTGAACACGGTAAAAAGTACTTGTTGATGCTTCTTCGTTTTCCTAATGATCAGGATTAGCAAAAGGGGGGGGGGGTTTAGCTGCAAAAGAGTATATAACATCTACTGTACTCCAAACATTTGCCCCAGCAAAATGACAAACTACTCTGTAGTAATTATTAGTAATTCAGTTTTTCATCCAAATTTTCGTAAGGAACCACAGGCAACACGAAATTCTCTTGAAGAAGTTATGAAAATTGAATTGAAATCTTACTTGTTAGGCTGTGAACGCTTGTCTAGCACAGTTGGCCCTAAAATTACGTTACTCTGCAAAAACTTGAAAGAAAATGGTACGGCGACGGCGAAATTGTTGACAATTATTAAACGAAGGCCTTCGAACTGCCCAAGCATTTAAAACTTAAGCCAGTAGAAAAAACACTCCTTCGCTAAATTGCACAAGGTACAGTAAATAGATTTAAACTTACAATTTTTACTGCAAGAGTATTTAATACTCCTCCGACAATACGTACGCAGCTGCAGTTTTTTATAAGCTATGTTCTTCCGCGGTAATGTTTGACGGCGGAGTGCACCAGTATGCAAAATGATAATGTGATGATTAAGAAATAAGCCATGCCAATACTTGAGAAGCCGTAACTAAATTGTTGTAATTGAATTCTTTGTCTTTCGACCTATTTGTTTGACATTTTATTCCCATCTTCCTAGCAAACATTTTTGCATTGAACAGGAAACAGCTGTGATCGTGCAGAAATCATCACCCATCTCTTTTCTTCATGGAAGTCCACGCTCACCGTATTTATAAAGCAAGTGACAGGCATGAAAAAGTTAACACGGTTTGCTATCTATCGCTCCACCTAACGTCACAGCTGAAAAAGAGTGAAAGGAGCTTAACACGCTACCAGCGCGTGAGTTAACGTGTTACGTAGTTATAAGCCGTGCTTGCAGACATCGATTGGTGAGTATGCGCGTCAAATGCTGCAAGAGCTTGCAGGCTTGGATTGGTGGATGCAGCTGCTTAGAGGATCCGGATGTCAATGCTTCTTCAATACTTCAAAGGTCAGAGGCTTTGGGATTAGGTGTGAATTGTCATAAAGTTAAGGCTAGGTTTTGTTCTATGAATGCAGAGAGATTCTACAGTTATGGCTTTAAGTATTATGAAAAAGTTAACGATGGAGAAGTCTTTGCTTCTGATAGGATAGTTATTTTGCGAGTGGTAAGCAGGTTCTGCTGGATACACCTAAAGGTTGATCGATTTGAGCTTTGTAATGTTGTCCAGTGCTATCTATATTCGAAGCATTGCAGCTTTTGCAATGAAATTTGTAGTCTGTAGATAACACTAGACAGGAGAGGTATGGGAGACTTACCTTTGAATTTAAAGTAGGATCCTATCGTAAATGCATTTTTTTATGAAAATTTAAAGTTTATGTGTAGGTAAGCTTTGGAAAACAGCGTTTGTAGTGTGTTTACAGAGGCTTTGTTGTAATATGGGAGCGAGTGAAAGAAGTCTAATTTACGGACAAAAGGTTTAGTAAAGCCGAGATCGAAAACTTTGTCTAGGAAGAGCTTGGAATAGTAGCCCAGAAAATGGTGCGGACAACCGTTATTTCTGAAAATGTTTGGAGAAACTCTATTTCATTTGAAAGTGCAAAATAGGAAGAAGACAAATAATCGTAGCAGTGACTGAAGAAACTTCTCCCGAGGCGTGAGAATGTGGGTTTTCTGTAAACTCTAGTAGTATATATTGAGTGTTGAGTAGTTATTAAAATATCTAAAAATCTGATGAATTGATTGGTTTTCGGCAGTAATTTTGATATTAGAATGTTTACTCTTCAGATATTGCAGAATTGATAGCTATCCGTACAACACTCAACTTCAATTATTCCATATCTTTATTCTTTTGTGATAGAGTCTAGCACATTCACCCTAGCTGGATTCTCATTTAAGAAGAATAATAAATAGACGAGCGGTCAGCGGTTACGTGCACTGTGTAGATAATTCGCTGCTGGTTCTTTCTTTGGTCACTAACTAAGACCCAATAGAGAACACTCAGTATCGTGACTATAAACACATGGAGTAATGTGAGAAATGTCACCTAGATTTCGTCTGAAGACCCACAATAAGGCACAGATGGTAGGTATACAGTGTAGTCAATAAATTAATAGTCACTGAATTCATCACTTCAAAGTCGAAGCTTCGTGATGCAGGCTTTAC
>LQNS02007216.1:21540354-21560652 GCA_001587735.2 Parhyale hawaiensis
TAGCTCCTGGAGGCTGTTTAACTGAGGCAACGTGCCAGCAAGAAATGAAACGCATGGGGAAGTGTGTTGAGGTGAAGGATAGAGTTCGGCGCAGCCTTCTGCATATCAGAAATTTTCTATTTCGAGCGCTTTCCACCCTACAGCCTATTTGTTGTAGGCATTGCGGCTCGTGGACCTGCCGCCCAATAGTTTTTTTTTAATTATATGACATATTTTGGCAATTGAGGTACGTGTTAAGACTCAGATGTCGTCGGCCTGACGACCGCTGAAAGGCTTCTGGTACCAAATCTAAAAAGAAAAGATAAAATAAGAAATGCAGCCTCGAGGCAGCAAGAAATAACGAAGGATGGGCCAAGCTGTGGAAGCGGACAAAAACATGCGAATGCACGTATGAATTACGCCTCGGGCATTTAAGTAACGAATACGCGTTCAAGTAAGGAGGTTTTATGTAACATGAGACACCTTCCAAACGTGTCTCAATAAATGGAGTATTTGAATCATAGGGTAATAACTGTGTAGTGCAACAGACCGGTTACGAAGGCTTTAAGTCCTGAATCACTGGCGTATCTTGGCGGTAGCCTTAAAATCAATTAGTTCCATAAAGAATTTAAATATTCACCATATTGTTCTGTTATCCAAAGGCGTACCATTACGATGCTGCCAATATAGCAGGACGCGCCACGCAGATGTTGCGGTATTAACTGCTGGTACTATTGAGGATGCGACAGAGATAGCGACCGAACACAATGGTGCGTGTGCTTTTGTTCTGCTCGTCTTTGTGTGAACATTATGGTTCAGTGAATAGATTAATCGATTGATGTTTCACCAGCAGGGTGTATTGCTGGATTGGAGAGCAAGGTCGATCATTCTGATACGTGACAAAGACCAGGTATTATCAATGAAGTTACTGCAATGACAGTTCACCTTAATTAATGAATGAAGCATAGAATGTCAGTGAATTGGGGGCATGAAAATCTGTTATGCTGAACATTGATTGCTAGATTGTATTATGGAGTCTAAAATTATAATAAACGCTTCTCGATAACGTGCGCCTTACATCAAACTTTGAAGACCCTACTAAACATTTGTTCGAGACGTGTGGCTTTTGCCAGATATTCAGGGTTATACTAAACTTATATCAATGCCTTGTGCTATATCGGTATATCTAATTTTCAGGATTATAATAATTTGACGACGACGTGTACTATATGGTTGAGCTTCAGGCTTATGCTAAACGTTTCTTTTTCGATGACGTGCGCTGTGTGTCAGACGTTCCAGATTAAATAGCATTTTAATCCTGAAACCTCTGGAGCCAGTTGGTTTAGAACATCTGTGTTGTCCAGAAAGCAGGTAAGATACTGTGGTTTTTGTACTGCATAAGCATGTCAAGGTGTGCGTTTCCCATCTGCGTTCAGAAACACATGCTGGTTTTGGTAACAGTTTTCTTAGTACAGTGATGGCTGTAGCTACGGGAAGCAAAAAAAAAACTTATTTTTTTTTCATGCCTTGTCAGAGAGAGAGTAGGATGGTACAGCATATTATAAGAAAGAGTAAAGCCGTCTTTAGACGAGCGACATCTTCGCTGATTTCGACCAGACAAAATTGTCAGATCGTCAAGTTTGGCACAACATTTAAATGCGCACGTTACGGGAGAGACGTTCTTAGAGTTGCAAAGTCCTAGGATAAAGTTTTTGGAAGTTGCATGAAAGGGAAATTGTAGGTATTAATTTAAGAAATTCTATTACTTGTTTACACGCCGGTTTTTATTCGCGGTGCACTGTATTCAGTAACTGAGTGTATTGTACTATCTTGTAGTATGTAAATAAAATTTTGTGATGTACGTTTCCTGCGGCTATCATCGTTGGAGCCTGGAGACATATGCATTTTATACTTTTGATCTTGCTGCTACAAACGCCGCCACTTAACATAAAGTTTTAAGAAAAACAGAGACGTTACGTACCATAGTAGTGAACAGATAACAGGGAAAACTGGACCGCAACTTGCTTTGAATTGCTCGACGGCTTCGAAGAAGATTCGCTTAGACGCATCCTGCTGAACTCGCTCTTTAGGCAACTTTTTCGGCTAGTGTGGTAAAGCATTTGTTGGCGAAATGGCATTCTCGGCAACTTTCGCTTCTCCTCTGCATTGGGCATTAGAGGCTGTGCCTGCGGATCCTAAGCGATTTATTTCCACCTCTGAGCTTACTTAAAGCAAGGGACGTTAATGCCTAGTAATTCCCCCTCATTCTCAACTTCTCAAGCATATTTTGTGGTAAGGTGTCGTCGATTGAAGCAGTTTCATTGAGATTAGCTGATTTCATTTACCTTAATTTTCCCAAATTTTCCTATTCTGAGCTCTGATTTTGCTATTTTGGATCGAGCTTCAGTAGTTAATACCAGCTTGATTACTCCTGACAAGGCCTCTCATTCAGACCCGCCCCTAAAGTGGAGAAACCAACGCTAGTGACTGGACTTCCAGACAAACTAAAGCTAATGAGATTTGTTGATATCCATGGGAAGGGTTCCACGTGAAGAGCACATTAGCATCGTGCTCTGGTATAGTGTAGATTACTAATTATTGAGATATGAAGATGAAGCACATTACATTTGCAATTATTTTAGTAAGACATTGCATACACTTGCAGACGAGGAACACAAACCGTATTATGATACATTAGGGATTAAATACATCATTTTCTCGCAACTAGTAAGCATAGATATATCTTGGAATGTTTGGTGAGCACAGACGTATAATTGCAAGTGTAATGAAATCAGCCTCACTAGCTGTGTAGGGCCTCCGACACCAAAATGTCTCCAGTACAAAGGCATCATTAGTCGGAATGATGGACGATGTATTTGATGCTCATCGTTCATTAATGTGCTCTGATTAACGCGTAATGAACGAGCCTGACGAGAATACAATAACTCGGAATGCTTAATAACGTCCAGTTCTGCTGCCGAGAATTCTGGGTATCGGGACTGAGAAGCAATATGAGATATTCATTCAGAGAACTTGCATGGAGATCAAAAGAATTGGGCAGCTAATGATGAACTTTGGTTCAAGGCCCGAAAAGTGCAGGAATAAAGATCGGTATGACCAGAAAGTGGCAGCACAGTTTGGATAAATACTGTAAGTCTGTACATCCTACCTTCTACGCAATCATGTTATATGTTTCATTACCTGAATTTTTTGGCCGCCCATGAGCTGATTTATATGTAGTTTTAGCTTGTGAAGCGAGACAGGAACCTATCGAGATTATTGGCTTTGCTTCGCTTGTCGAATTCGTAGTCTTCGCAATATTAGAATGCGAAATCAGGACCTGTAACGTTGCCAGAGGTCCCCTCACGGGCATGGGATAAAGGTAAGTTAGGGTCGCATAATTTATATTATGGGGAGCAGCACACTCAGCAGACTCAATATAGTTACCTGAGCTATAGCTTGGTGTTCAAGATGCCTTTTTTCCGTGTCTGCTGTGCTTCCTGCCCCTCTCATATTTCTACTGATGATGCTTTTTCAAGTTCTCTCTCCCTCTTTTTTCCCGATCGGCTGCTCCTATGTATGTACGTTTATCTTTTGTGGGAACATCCTTATGCATGGGTTCCACGTTTCTATCGACATACTATATGTCCCTTATTTTTTTCCTCTGTGTGATCGCTTTATTGTGGACGAAAGCATGAATAATTTAATATATCACACTGTAGATCAAAGTCATTGTTCCACTATATTGCAAAAAACCTAGAATGATCAATAATGGAATAACTGTAACTAGAGAGCACTCTGAGAACGCACACCTCCGCCAAGCAATGCAACGGTAACGAAAAATTGAAATAGATTCTGAAACCATGATTTTCTTTGTATCTACACCAACATATAATCATTTGTGCCTTTTGACAGCATTGATAGCTTCTGTAACTTTCTTGATGATCCGTTCATAACTTTTCGAGTTATGCTGCTAACAAACATTTTGGGAAACATAGGTCAAACTTACAAACCGATCATTACCAAAATTAAATGATTTATGCTTTTCAGCATGACTAACAGGTCCTGTAAATTTCATAAAGATCCATTCATAACTTTTTGAGTTATTGCGCTAAAAAGCATAAAATCAAGCTCAGCAACAAACACACGAACTAATAAATCATCACAACAATTTGGTCACTTACTCTTCGTAATATACCTAACAACTCATGCAGATTTCATAAAAATCCGTTTTTAACTTTTTGAACTATGGTAGGCAGATAAACAAACAGATTTTCAGCAAAAGTTAATCATCTGTTACTATTAACATGCCTAACCATTCCTGTAAATTTCATAAAGATACGTTGATAACTTTTTGTGTAATTTTTGTAACAGACAAATACAGAGACCAATTGACAGATAGACCAACACGACAAAACATAACCTCCTTGGCGTAGGTGAATATCCCATTAAGCACACGTCAAGAGGTGAGACATGCGATCAAGACTCTGGTGTAACTATCTAACAAATCTCACCATAGACAGAATACTTGCTAAGAGAATGATCAAAATTCTGTAACAAATAAAGCTAAAAACTAGAACTTGGATCAGATGGCAGAAACTAGGATGCACCCACAGCTTTGACTCGGGCAGATGAATTAGGCTTATGCAATATTTTCAGTAATTTCAGAGTGTCCAAGAATACATCATACCTACTCATTTCGGAGAGCTTTAGAGAGTTCTTGCAAGTTCCAAAATATATCATAGAGTTTTAGGACGATCTTAGAAATTTGGGATGTTCTGATGCATCTGGAGCATTTGCAAACGTTCTAGAGAGCTTTACAAAATTGTATGAGAGTATGTTTGCAGTGAATATGACTGTTAGTGTACATTTGCATATACTAGTCGACTGTGGCAGACTGTAAGTAGTCTAGTGCATCGCGCTTCTTCGGATTAATTAAGCTACTTGCATGGTCGTATTTATAACAAAATTTAATGTGCAAAGTTTTTGCCTAATTCGGCTGGTGAAAAGTTGTAAGATCCAAATTTTGGGTAATCCGAAGTTTTTGCGGTTTTGTTATTATTGCGTTCCATATAACTGACTTCTGAAATATGATTATGCAAAAACTTAAAATTTATCCTCTTTACTCAATAGTCACTAGCATTGAAGAGTGGTGAGGTGTATGTGTACCTCAGCGGAAGCAAATAAAATTCATATGTATGCTCTCTTCTACGCGGGGACCCAACCAGCCCGACATCATCAAGAGGCAACAGAGTCGTAGATAGGTAGAGGTCGGTGACGATCTCAAGGATCGATCTCGCTTAGATTAGCTTGTCAGCAACCGAGCACTCTGTCTCCGCAATGCTTGGGCCTCAATGATGCACTCGATGTTCCAACTTCTCGCGGCAGTCAGCTAATTTTTTTTTATTTTCATTGTGGTATACATGCACATTACCACTAGTTGCTGCCAATAATAATGTCACTGTAACGGAGAACAAGCTTTATTTACAAGCTTGATGACTCACATGTAAAATAAAGTGTAACGAGGCTTACGCAAAAACGGGTCCATAATATCTATATAACGTCAGTATTACATTGCATCAGCATTACACTACATCAGCATTACATTAGTATAACGTTACATCAGTATAACATTACATCATGTATAAGGTGCATGAGTATTACGCTGTAGTAAGTATTAGAAAAATATTATTTCATGAATGGTGTGATAGATGTAGGCAAGTTTTTATTTCACAAACTGCACTCATTATGCTCCTTTCCTTTCAATTTTAGTTCTATTGAAATTTCTTCAACATTTTGTCTTTTAAGTTCACAGAACCGAGCCCTGGCGCAGCTCAATTTCTGCTAAGGTACGTAATTCAATGAAGTGTACAGTAGGTAATTGTAAGGTTTTTATTAGGAGGAAAAAATGAAGCCCCACCATGACATTTATCGTGGATCACAATTTTTGTAATTATTAAGGCACAGTCAGCTAGCTCTTCGAATTACTACATAAACTATAGCTCCAGACAGTAGAGAAGCGAAAGCGGTAATATACTGGCGACAGTTTGGGGCTCTACGCGTGTGTCTGTGCCTTGCGAGCCATGTCTGTTCGGGATTCAATGTCTTTTAGACTCATGTCGTCAAGCTTACACTAGCCTACGGGCTGCGTGCTTCCGCAAGGACTTTAGTTATAATTAATTTTAGACTTATAATGGGTAAATTAATTCTACCTGAAAAACAATACGTACTGTACATTTTACTGTGAGTCAGATATCTTCCTTTAGGTAAATTTGATTAACTTACAGAACGTATAACATACCTATGATGACTTCTTCATTTTTTCTTGGGTGAAATACTTAGCAAACAATGTGTACACGCAGAGAAATCCTCGCAACAATAAATTTATACGCACCCGCTAATAAGGTAATTGTAACAATAGCCTGATTAAATTATCCGTTAAAAGGTAAACATCAGCTTAGCGTACCGAAATTTCCTTGTTTGTCTCTACGACTGAGCTATTTTAAATTGCCAAAAATACTCAAATGCCTTAAATTGCAAAATGAAGTGATGAAAAACAGGACGTCTGTTTGTGTCCCGCACGACCGGTCCGTAAGGCGGCAGGCGAAGGCTGCTCATGGTCGGCCAAGGCGCCCCTGACTGCCGCGATAGCGCCTTATTTCCGGCGGCTTATTTGCATCGGCGCAGCCGGTGTCTGCCTTGCGTGCACAAACAATTTTTTTCTCAATTTTTTCCCTTCTGGAACAGGCCTGCCTGAAAATTGAAAGTGCGTTCACGTGAGCGAACAAAATATTTTTAATCANCTGCAATTGTTTGTGTAACACGTCATCATACCGTAGGCAACATAATTAAGACACTGGAACACATGTCGGCATTAACACATTGAAGCGCTGTCGAATAGGGAATGGTTTCACTGATGAAAGTAGAGACTAGGAGACGTAGTTTTCAAATGATCAAATGAGACATTTAACAACTAGCACTGCCAAAGGCACACAGTGTTAACACACGGGCGATTATCAGAGGCATCAGCAGGCACACAGACGAAGGTAACGCATGCGCTGCCATGAACGTCAATTGTTCGTCCACGGGTGAACGCCTTACATCACTCCATAAGCAAAAGGCGACGAGTTTTGATATTGTACACATTTGATGTTAAATCGTGTACGACACTGGGTAAATTCTGAGTACCGTGCCTATAGCTCAGTGGGACTTTTGAGCTAGAGGGGAAAAGTTTAGGCGAATTTCCCCAAATAGCAGAGGCAAGAGGCGCCTCGCTTCCAGCAGAGGACGAGAGAACACGAAATACGTGCTCGCTCTATAACCTCACTGCAATGACTAACTATATCTTACGATCTACCCTCTAAATTTTAAGGACTACCCAGCACCATTCCCACACTTTGGCTGTGGACCGAGCCTACGTTTGTTTACATTCTGAGTGCCCAGCCCTGGACACCGTCACCTTCCAAGGCACTTAATCTCGTGACATTGAACACATGCCTCAACCGCCTTCAACGGCTTTTCGCGTCGAACATTACCCATTCGAGCGCGAATGTTGAACACTACATTCCTACTTGATAAACCTATTTTCTAGAGACATTAATTACTTTCTATGTGTATATATACGTAGTCGTGCGAATTATATTTATATATGTACATATTTTTCCTTTTTTGTGAATCTATGCTTTCATAACATAAGAAAAAATTGGCAGATAAACAAACAGATCAACAGATTTTCACCAAAAGTAGATCATTTGTTGCTATTAACATGCCTAACAATCCCTGTAAATTTCATAGAGATCCGTTGATAACTTTCTGAGTAGTCTTCGTGACAGACAAACACAGAGACAAAGAGACAGACAAACAAACACGACAAAACATAACCTTCTTGGCGGAGGTGAATATCCTATTAAGCACAAGTCAAGAGGTGAGACATGCGATCAAGACTCTGGTGTAACAATCTAACAAATCTCACCATAGACGGAAAACTTGCAAAGAGAATGATTGAGATTATGCAACACAAAATGCTCAAAACTAGAACTTGGATCAGACGGTAGAAACTAGGATGCATTCGCAGCTTTGATTCGGGCAGGTGAATTAAGCGTGTGCAATATTTTCAATAATTTCAGAGTGTCCTAGAAGGCATCATACTCATTTTGGAGTGCTTTAGAGTGCTGTTGCAAGTTCCAACATACATTATAGAGTTTTAGGACGATCTTAGAAATTTGGGATGTTCTGATGCATTCTGGAGCGTTTCCAAACATTCTAGAGAGCTTTACAAAGTTGCATGAGTGTATGTTTGCAGTGAATATGACTATTAGTGTTCATTTGCATATACTAGTCGACTGTGGCAGACTGTAAAGAGTCTAGTGCATCGCGCTTTTTTGGATTAATTAAGCTACTTGCATGGTCGTATTTACAACAAATGCGCAAAGTGTTGGCCTAATTTGACTGGTGAAAAATTCTAAAAATCCAAATTTTGGGTAATTCGAAGTCTTTGTGATCTTATAATTATTGCGTTCCATATAACTGACTTTTGAAATATGATTATGCGAAAACTTAAAATTTATCCTCTTAAGCAATAGTCACTAGCATTGGAGAGTGGTGAGATGTATGTGTACCTCAACGAAAGAAAATAGAATTCACATATCTGCTCTCTTCTACGCAGGGACACAATGAGCACGACATCACGATGAGGCTTAAGGTTAGACGGATGACCGTACACAGAGTCGTAGATAGGTAGAGGTCGGTGACGATCTGGAGGATTGACCTAGTTTAGATTCGCTTGTCGGCAACCGAGCACCCCGCCTCCGTAATGCTTGGGCATCAATGATGCCCTCGATATCGAGCCCCACGGGGAGGAGAGCAGATGGCTTAATCATTATTATTTATTTTCTTTCATTGTGGCATACCTGCATCTCACCACTAGTTGCTGCCAATAATAATGTGGTGAAGAGAATAACTGTTCAGTCGCTGTCACGGAAAACAAGATTTCATGTTAAGCTCGATAACACACACGTAAAATGAAGTGCTGCTGCTCCACATTAGTTCCATGTTCTTCAACATTTTATCCCTTGTGTCTTCAGTACCGAGTGCTGGCTCAGCTAATTTTCTGCTTAAGTACGCAATTCACGGAGATGCACAGTAGGTAATTGCAAGGTTTTTATAAGGAGGACAAAATGAAGCCACCAAGACATTTATCGTGGATCGCAATTTTAGTAATTATTAAGGCATGGTCAGCTAGTTCTTCGAATTACTACATAAACTGTAGTTCCAGACAGTAGAGAAGCGAAAGCGGGGATATACTGGTGACAGTTTGGGGCTCTACGCGTGTGTCTGTGCCTCGCGAGCCATGTCTATTCGGGATTCAATTGGAGACTCATGTCTTCAAGCTTACACTAGCCTACGGGCTGCGTGCTACCACGAGGACTTAGGTTATAATAAATTTTAAACTTTTAATGGGTAGATTAATTCTACCTGAAAAATAATACGTACTGTACATTTTACTGAGAGTCAGCTATCCTCCTTCAGGTAAATATGCTTAACTTACAGAACGTATAACATACCTATGATGACTTCTTCATTTTTGCTTGGGTGAAATACTTCGCAAACAATGTGTACAAGCAGAGAAATCCTCACAACAATAAATTTATACGCACCTCTAATATGGTAAATTGCAACAGTAGCGTGATTAAATTATCCGTTAAATGGTAAACATCAACTTAGCGTACCGATATTTCCCTGTTTATTTCTACGACTGAGCTATTTTAAATTGCCAAAAATACTCAAATGCCTTAAATTGCAAAATAAAGTGATGAAAAACAGGACGTCTGTTTGTGCCCCGCACGACCGGTTCGTAAGGCGGCAGGCGAAGGCTGCTCATGGTCGGCCAAGGCGCCCCTGACTGCCGCGATAGCGCTAATAAAGGCCGCCGAATAAACGTAGCCGCGTCGGCCACAGACGGAACGCACGTGTTTGTTAAAAAAAGAGTTAAAAAAGGGAAGACCTTGTCCGGACGGACTTTTAACTTTCACGCAAGTGCACTCGCTTGTTTTATAAAAATTTCAATTGGAATGCAAATTGGTTGCAAGGGACCTGAAAGTGTGGTTGCAATGCACTTTACCGAGTGCACTGCCCGCACGGTTTAAATTTATATTATAAGGCAGTTAATTTTTAATCAACAAATATGCAAAGCGGCTTCAAGGGAACCGAAAAGTAGCTGTAAATGCGCAGTACCAAGCACGGTGCAGGCGTGGTTTAAATTTCAATAATTAAATAGCCAAAATGTAAATCATTGTTTATAGCCCAATGCTGAGTGTAGGGAAAACCATCAGTAGTGCTATCAGTGGGAAGATTTATGCTTAGTGAGAAATGTTAAGGGTTAAGACGAATCACTCATTTGCAATTCATGGGGACGGGAAATATGACTAAACGCATAATATTAAGCACGGTCCATGTGTTCTTTTAGTGGAATCATCAGACAGCCACAATATCTTGTATTATCTGGAATGAATATTTACTGAA
The DNA here is from genome assembly GCA_001587735.2 of Parhyale hawaiensis. Lineage (NCBI taxonomy): Eukaryota > Metazoa > Arthropoda > Malacostraca > Amphipoda > Hyalidae > Parhyale > Parhyale hawaiensis. The sequence continues at coordinate 21,550,855 of LQNS02007216.1, forward strand.
GAGAAACAGAAAATATGACTTTAAAAGAACTGTACCACGCACATTTACACTGAAATAACACTGAGAATGAGACAGCTAGTCTCTAAGATATTTCATTAGTAAAGCCTGAAAATCATTTTTCGCTATCGACTCCATTTTCCCGTAATCCTGTGCTGGTTCTTTTATTACATCAGCCCTAATTACTAGTACTACTAGTACTATTAGTGGATACTAAAAAAACTAAGAGTTCTGAACCTCCGGATAATGGTTCACATACAGTATGCTCCAAAATTGTCAGTGAGTTTTTTTTTCAATTAAAAAACCTGCCAAAATAAAGTAGAAAGTGTTAGCTTCTTTGTCACATAAATAGTGGCGGATTACTATGACAAATGTTTGCATGATACACATTTTGCGAAGCTCAGTACCTTCCATGCGGCTCTCACAATAACAGTTATTTATTTTTTTAGGGGCGAGAAACATACTTAGTTTCTATTTTTTTAACCAATGTAAGCGGGCAGCTGTTGGCCGATTAGTATGCCATCTTGTTCGCAGTGGAAAAAGAAGGACGATATGGCTAACAAAGATGCTTTTTAAGCCAATTTGTTTGGGATTATCTTTTTTAGGACACTATCAAATCTGTTCTTATTGAACTGACACAGAAACAAATGATCATCTCTTACTTTAATATTTTAAGTTTTGTTGAAACTTGCAAGCTGTATTTGTGACTAGTATTGTTGTTCGAATTCTTATCGCATGATATCCGCAAACTTCCGCCCAGATCATAATATTGCGCAGCCCTCAGTCTTGGCCCACATGTAATTTGCTCAGCAGTTCAGACTGAAGTGGCAGAAAGTTTTAACGTTAACAGCGGCTTCGCATCTAACACCACAGCGATAGAGGTCAACGAATTTGCATTACGTTGACTTACGTGGAACTTTACTTTTTTACAGTTGCTACTTCGGATCAAATTTTATGCTATAATCGCCAAGCACATACCGTTTTAGGAAGTTCAAGCGTAATCAGCTCACGAGAAATGTTCTAACTTCGATCTAAAGAGACGAATTGAAAGCTCAAGACTACAGCTCCAGATGAGTTAATTCTGAATCGGATTATCTCAATCTGAGTCTGCAAATGGGAGGCGCCTTGTCTATAGCGCCTTCAAACTTTTGCTCCATTCGTATAGGCAACACTGCTGTAGCAATCCGTTTGAGGTTCTTCTCATCCATTACGAGTGACACGAGTATGAAAAGTAAAGCTGTTTTAAAATACTATTGCCCCCTCTTGTGAAGCGACAGCTGTAGCTGTATATATGGCCATCACCCTTGTTTCCTTACCTGTGTTCGCAGACTGTCATTCCTTTCAGCATCTAATCCAATATAGTTATGGTGTTTGTTTCGTATTTACGTGCAGACCCAGCTTGTTTGTTCTCTTGTTGATTTTGTCGTCATGCATAAGATATTGTTCATTTGTCAACATAACACATATCTATCATTGCTTTGTGGACTATTTAACCGTTTGCCATCCCTCCTTCCAAAGAAGGACTACTCAGGCATCTTCTAAGTGAGCGCAATAGTGGAACTGAATGGCCTCTAACGTAGCAGTAATCAATTTGTGTACTTATCGAGTAATTTTCCCAACCTGATTTCATACTACTAATTCAACACTAACTACTTACATAGAAATGAGGTAAAGCAGTATGCGAAAGGTACGATCATATATCTGATGACATGTTAGCAGCAGATCACTAGGAGCTTGCGATTTTTAGCGATATTATATTCCTAGTTCTATTGTTCTTTTGTTTGGATGCTGGTGCATATCTCAGCGGGCTGTGCCTGTCCGAACGGACTCTTTCTAATTTTAACCGTAGCCGTTAAGAAAGCAGTGCTAATTTATAAGTAACTAGTAATCATTATCAGGAAATGGCTCCAGCGAGCAAGAGCAAGAGAAATAAAATCTATTCACTTTTACAGCACTTAATCGCGACTACAGTTACATAACCAGATTACTGAATTTAATTTATTGACGTTAAAACTGAACTGCTACATAATGTATGTTACTGCGTGTAGTCTAAATGCATTAAGTGAACTTCATTTATCAGCTGTGCCTTTGCATATTGTGTGTGTTGTTAAGTATGGTTTGAATCTATAATCCGAACCCTGAACAACATATAATATTTGCACTACTGCTTGTGTGAAGTTGCATAGTCTAAATACATACATTATCTAAGCTAATGCCGAACACTAATCACTCAGTAAAAGTCTATCGAAAGAAGCATGGACCAGTTATGCTTTAACGGAAGGCATTTAACGGAGCTGCTGGGCAACACGATAAACTCGGAAGAAATTACCCATACACTAAGCACAGGAAGTGCAAAGTGTAGTAGAAGTGCTGCTAAATATCTCCTTGACCTTCAACTATTTTGTAACTTCTCTTTAAGACTGAGCTAATAAGTAGCTAATTAGACGGAAGGGCTGTTTCAGACATCCATTTATTTCAGAAAGTAACTATGTAAAACGGTATTATTCATTTTTAACTACACTGCGCTGTTGCTTTCATTTTATCGTTCTGTGATTTTCTACTTCTGAGTATCTATTTTTTATTATTATTTCCCCTGCGTAAGGGGGCAGTTGAAGTTATTTCTAAATACTTAAGTACCTTAGATTACATATTTTTAGATTTCTACATAGTATTATTAGCATGTCAAGGCATGAGAGCAGAATTAAATTGGATTGCGCATAAAGATGTCCTTTAAACTGGAGTTTACTGCATGTTTCTTATTCTTCACTTTGCTTTCGACGTGACCAGCCCCGATGGTGTTGGGCAGCTCCTTTGGCTAATATGTACACAAAGCATGACTGTCATTTCGCAAATGGCGACACGAATGCCACTGCACTGCTGCTTATCGTCTACGATTTACGTCTTAATGTTAAGTAGTCATGAATATACGTATAAAATTAGATGAAACCCAACATTTTTTATATTTGACGCCATAGTAAAATTCGATTTTTACTTTTATTACTTTTTCTGACGCAACTTACTCCGGGAGACACCCACCTTTTTTTGAACGTTTGGCATCACCTTGGACTTTGCCAATAAATTAGTTAGTCATATGATGCTCAATACATTTGACAATCCACTTAAAAATTACGGACAAAGCCATTCAACTGCTTTTTTTGAATTTACTATGAGTATATATATATATATTTTCCTAAGGAGTTTATTGCTCAACGAGCAACACGTTAGTACTATTACTTGATAATTGGATGTTTATATAGATATACGAGGCTGCTTCTAACGTCAGTACTGTCTTGACATAAAACAAAAACAAATATGTTTCCTTGCCAATTTTACCCAGTCTGTTTTTATACACAATTTTCGAGAATACTAAAATACTTATCGTGTCGTACAATAAATTTTAGAATTTCCTCTTTATTGAAGTTTGATATCTTATGTCCCTCATCGTTATTAGGAATCGTGAGACCCTCCTCAAAAAGTGTTCAACCCAGCTCCATACCATTCTGCGGCCTTAATGTTTTGTCAGTAGACTTCACTAATCGGACAATAAAGTCCAGACACTTTCAAGTCTTTAGCAGGAAGAAAACGAATCACACAACGTATTTCACAGGCGGAGAGATTCTCAATCGGTGGAGCCATTATAAGTACTCAAAAACAATCGTTAAGGCTGTCGAATGTTTCCGTAATGGGGCCTGTGACTTGCCAACAGATATAAGTAAGCAGTACGTGCAGGTCCAGAGTTCTCGTTGCAGCGTTTCAAAACAGTGAATACTTTAATTCAATGTAATTCCCGTATATCAAAAAGTCTGCGGAAAACAGTCCCAGTATTCAAGTACAAGAATTCAATATAATAGGTATGAACAAACAAAATAATTATTTCTGCAGCAGGTGGAGGTATTCTTGTTCTTAATACTAGTACAACTGGTACAATATTATACATATAATAAAACATAGAGGGCAATCAGACGATGTTTTTCTAGCTGTAAATGGCAGGACATCGAAACTCCTAGACAGGAAACAGCCAAATCTATCGGTCTCGAGCAGAGGTTCCTCACACCCCATGGGAGAGCGAGAAGATGATCACATTTCCAAGATGTGCGAAACCTTATTATATCTCCACGCCATTTAAAAATAAATTTAAATCAGTGGAACAAATTGATATAATTTTAATTCCTTTCTTTATCGTAAAAGTTACTACAGTTTTTCAGGGGGTGCCAAGCATAGATAAAGGGAGTAACTATTGTCCTAAAGCAAATGATTCGAAAGAGACCGCTAAAACACAGACCTAGAATATAACGCCTTATTGCTACAGAAACGGAAGCTTTTACAGAGTTCTATAGCATAGGACACACACACACACACATATCATAGTGGTATGCAATTAGCACTTATTGTGAAGAATGTAACTAATGAGAAGATCCTTACAGACCACGAGTGGTCCTAGAGCACCTATAAATCTTTAGAACTACAAAGCAAGCTGCCGTACAGCTCTGTTTTATGTGAATCATACGAGATAACCAATCGCGTCCCTATACATTATCATGGATAGACTAACTGGCAGGATAAACCATAAAGTGATAAGTGAACAGCTATTTACTTGCATGTAGGTACATAGGATACATGTTTAAGGGCTAAAAGAAAATAACTATACTATTCGCATTCTATACAAGCATACACTGTTTCAAGAGGCCGTGCAGAGGTATTCCTGGAATAAGGTAGAGAGTTAATTAATGAATCGTTACGTTCATTCAAAAACCAAAAGCAGTAACACTGAGTACCTTACTGCATAACCTACATTCTATACAATATTGCATATGACAGGATAGGAGAATTCCTAAAACTGGAGAGAGAAGAATCGATTGTCTTGGTTTCTAGAGAACTCTCAGTTAGGAGTTGACCAGAAGTAAATAGCATGTATGATTCATCGACGGAAAGAAAGCTCATTTCCGTTCCATACGAGATAAGATAGCCATGGCGGTACCAAACGGCATCACCTATACAGTGCATAGCAAAAAGATTGACGTAATCGTATACTGGAACATCTCGCGGCGTAAGACCATCAACTGCTGAGGGGGGGGGGCAAGCATATGCATCAGCAATGAAAAATCTGATCTGTTTTCTCCTTGCGTTAGGCCAACTATTGCTTAGCTTCGTTAACGCATACTACCAACCTCAAGTCTGCGCCACACGAAGGGACGCACGTCTGCGCTCACTCTCTTTTTCGCTCTCTATAGGTAGCTGTTGGAGAGGCAGGACACGCTCTGTTTGTCAGTGAACTCACCACAGACGGGTTGAGAGGGAACGTATCACCTGGCACGTGTAGAGGAGCTCACAAGCGTCAATGTACCAGAACTATGGTGTTGAAGCTCTAGTACTTCAATCGCCCGTACTCTCATGTTGGGTACTGCACAGCTTCGAGTGGAGCAAACACGGACACTGTCACTGTCCCACGGCTATGTCCCTGGGACATGCCCGCGGACACGACCCTTCGTGTGGAGCGGCCTTTAGACTACACAAACTTGCGAGCTTGCCCAACCTCCCATATGGGTTCTGTAGTTGAATACTGACAAATCAATGAAAAGTTTTCTAACTTACGTTTTAACCTCCCGCACAGCCTAAAATTTTCGTAGGAGAGTAGGGAACATGTTTAGTACAAAATGAATTTAATAAAAAAGTAATCATTCATGGACTAGACTACTGAATATCTTAAGTTACTAAAATATACAGAAGGTCGTAGAAATTGCCTCCCAAAGATATTTTTAATGGATGAATTTTTCTTATTTTATTCGTTATCAGTTTCCGACGAACTTGAAGATAGAGAATCATTTGCTGTAGTATTCATTTTGATTCTTGTTGACAGAGAGCAGTATTATGTTTAGATATTTTCAATAATGAAATTTTGAAAGAGAAGAAATTTAGCAATTTAGAAGAGAGCGGTCCCGCTGCAGATAACCAATGCTGTCTATAGCTGCACTTATAGNGGGCAGTTTACACTTGGGACAAATGTTCAAACGGTGCACCCAGCGCATGCACAAAAACACCCTGCAACAGTCACAAAGGGAGGGCGGAACTTGATGTCACCACGCGTGCAAAACTGCAGTAGTTAAACATAATATATAGGTGTCTATGACAGTACCCTGTGAAGGTACCAGCAGAAGTGAGACACGGAGGCTGTCAACAACACGGCCAGCGACTCGACAGATCGCTGAGCTTGCAAGGCGCTGTATTGCCGATATTACGTAAGCTGCAGCGGGACACTTGACTGCTCTCACAGTGACACATGAGATGCGATTGATGGGTAATTGATGGGTAATCGATTGAAAATTTTCTTTTGAAAATCAAAATATTGGCGATTAGGAGCTCCGCAAATGAAGTTCCATACGAATAAAAGCTGAGCGGACTAGATTACCTCGATCTCGGTGCTTAAATCAAAATCACCTTAAATGCAGATTTTATATTTTTCAGCTTGAAAAATTGGATCAATTTGGTGGCAAGAGATTGTGTCAAGGCCTTGTTGTTTGAGTTTGTGGATGGCTACACTACTTTACTAGATACTGGGCAAGTATAGCAGAAGGGCATTCTACTTTGCTAGATAATGGTGGATATGATAGAGCAAACGCTACTTTGCTTTTGAAATAATAGTGAATATGGTAGTTGGATACACCACTTTGCTTGATAATGGTGAATATGAGACGATGCGCCGCTTTACTAGAAAATGGTAAATAATTTAAAGAACCCCATTGCACCTATACATTGGGTCGCAATTATTGGTGCCAGACGCAAGACGATTATATGGACTGAACCATTTCCTGTCTTCACCTGCGTACGCTATTAGCAACGCTATTTTCACGAAATTGACAACTGCAATGCTGATAGGCAAATTTGGCAAACTTGTGAGGCAGTGATGCGTGCTGTGCAGAATCAAGCTTTCACTACAGGGGTTACTAATTCATATTTTTAGCATTAAGTTATTATTCAACGAAATGCTCACCAACTTTGTGGCGTCACACCAAGCTGGATGACTGGTGCCTGCTTGACACTTAATGACTAAGGAGAGGCTAAAGCTTGGATATATTTGTGTTGTGATACAACTTATGTGGTAAAGTTGACAAGGTCATCAATATTTATATCCCAGATCATAGAAGAAAATATATGCGAATGAAATGTCAATAGGTGTATTCATCTCAGGGAGAATTAAAAATTACATTGCGGACAGCTATGCACTCTTTTTCTTGCTGTTGTTTCAAGCATGTGGCTAAACACCAAATCACAAAACAAGCGTAAAACTGAATTTTGTTTACGAATAGGGCAAAATTCAACGCAATGCTAAGGATTCTGAGATATAAGTTAGCTCCATCACCAAACCTTTGAAATTGATGATAGCTGTGTGGTAAATCACTCTTCTTTACTAAATATCGAAACTAACACAGATATTGTGTCTTGAACCATATTAGGAAACTCTAAGTGTAAATAGTAAAAATTGTAATTCCTTTTCATTTCTGGCTGTATTTGAAACTTTCCAAGCACGATTTTATTTTATCACCAAAAATTAGTTTAGGGGGTCCGTTCGTTCATCACTCTCTGCTCTTCCCAATACTATCATAGTGATTAGGAGTTTATACGGTGTGAAGCAGAGGAAGCTTAAATTAGTCCTGAAGTATTACACCAGCTGATACCCTGGAGTTCAATAAGTTTAGGAGGCTTAGCAACTGCGTCAAGATGATGCTACTGGTATCCCATATAGCTCGAGCTCTACAAAATTTAGGTGAAAATGACTCTCAAGTAGATCCTAAAGGCGTAAACTAGAAATGAATTGTGGCAAATTTAACAAGAAAATTTGCATGTTTTTGTGATGTATCTCGTACTACTGCACGTTTTGTAGCTTAGGCTGCCGCTAGTTTCTCCATCTTTAGAACTACAAAAGATGAACATTAATCAGTCTAAACATCTTACATATGCAATTACTGAAGCAAAAATGTGTCATGCTATTTCAACCATAATGATTTAAAAACCATTAGTCAGGAAATAAGCTAAAGCTAAAGTTGTCCCTGAATGATGAGCAAAGCTAATTTCTTCCAGTAATTTTAGACGGGTTTTGTATTTTTATGGGACATAATAATGCTTTGTTTCCTGAAATGATATTCCATCATGCAGAAAAAGGAGCAGTATTCTCCTATAGCAAAGGATTGTAGTTGGGAAACTATCGAAATAAATTGCGTTCTAAGTGGACGCATTAGACGTTTTCACTATAACAACAGTAAATCTGTATGTGCTCTACATTTTTGCCTTTCATATTTATAGCGAAATCGCCTCATGTAAGCTGATAATGTAAATTATGGGCTTAGCAAGATGACTAGTCCACCATTTATCCCCGTTTAACTTGACACAGCATAAACAGCGCAACAAGTTACCTGCAATGACTGTTGATTTTTTAAATAAATTTTGGACACACACACTGTGCTGAACTAAGGGTGAAAAGCCTTTACGGGACTAGTTGCAACTTTTGCAATTTTGAGAGCATAGGAGACTATGCAGACACAGCAGTTTTATCATTATATCGAATTCACCTTTTTAGCACTGGTACTGCAGGTAGCCCAGGTCATCACGTCTCAATTACTAAGATACAACTAATGTCAGGAAAATGATTCGTAGTGGCCCATTTAGCTTGGTACGATATGGAAGTTTTAACCAGTGTTGGTAGTTCAATTATGTTTCTATACTTCCATTTCCATCCGTTAGAAGTGATCCAACTTTATCATGATATTATAGCCTCTCTTTTAGTCCAGCATTAGTGCCATTGTGGAGACCCAGCGTCCCGTGTGTGGCCAACACTAACAGTTTAATAAGTTCCCCTTACGACGAGCTTCAACACTGAGCTGATGCAATCAAGAGACTTTGCCTTACACGAGTTAAAACCCTTGTCTTAACAAAAACAATATAAAGGCATCATCAATTGACGGGATGAAACAAAAATAAAAAACGTTCACCAGACTTAATCTTCCAAAACGCCCACGAGTCCGTCGAGCTTCGTCGTCAACCCTCAAGCGAATATCTTTCATGTGGCCAAAAAATTCAATCTTTATGAATAATGTGGAGTCATTGGCCGTTTCCCGAGAACATGAGCTGCTTCTTACTCCTGCAACACAGTCCAAAGTGGTGAAACCAGCGCTTCTCTTTAAAGTTCGGAGCACAGCAAACCAAGCTGCTTGAGTTTTGCACCTAAAACCGCGATCTAAGATGAAGAAACCAGAGTTATAATTTGAACGAAGTTTTCGTAGCAGCTACAATTCATGAGCTTAGTCTTCCTCGCTTTCAGTATGTCAATCGATTATTATTTTTGGGACTTGATTCAAGGAGTATAAAAAAATGGACAAAATTTGAAGAATTGTTTTCGTATAATATAACACAAAACTAATGTGATGAGAAGGAAGATGATAAAATTGGTAAAAGTTACACACCTATACATTCATAAATAAAAACACGAAAAAAAACTGACGGAATATAAGAGGGTAAAATACCAACAATTACCAGTACAGTCATCAGTAATATCAAGAGAATATAACTAGTGACATGACGGTGAAATAATAACACTTTTCCTTGTAGGTTTCTAAACAATGATAAAATCAAGCTATCATGGCGGACAACTTTAAGATGATAAAGTTGGTCACAAATTACCTGTACGTTCATAAATAATAACACGAAACTAATATGACTTTAGACAAGTTAACTGAGGCATTTGCGACACAAACTTGGAAATATGAAGGCGTCTGAACTCAAACTTTGACACGAAATTGCCCCATCAGA
>LQNS02007216.1:21666412-21679836 GCA_001587735.2 Parhyale hawaiensis
ATGGACGTCAGCGCGATGAGGGATGGTGAGCACCGTCAGCACGGCCCAGGGCAGGCCCGTCAGCCCGACAGATTTACGACGTACCGCTTGACGGGCAACAGTGCAAAACCCGTCGATATTTGCTGCAGCCCTGATGGAGTGCAGGCGGTGGTGCAAGAGCGCGGCTGGTCTCAATCACCATCATTAATCGCTCACTGATCTCCAACACTCCTGGAGTATTTCCCTATTTAGTTACCTCTTCTGGAAGTTAGAGATCACAGGCATAGGTACGATATTGGCCAGCGCTTGCTCGACGCGCGTCACTTAAAGCGACGGTATTTTTCATGATAGGTCTGGTGGCGTATGTTTTGTGTGGAAAAATTTGACGAGATACGTTAGGGTTAGACAAGGTGCTTTAGGGTTAAGTCTGGATGGGTTTTAGAGCAATTCCAGCATGTACGTGTATCTGTCTTTCTTTCTACCTATCTGTGGTTTCAGGTTTACTTATCCTGGTAATGGTGCATACTGCATGCCCTAGATGGTTGCAAATGTGCCAGGAGTGACTCTAATAAAAATGTGTTATAATAAAATTACCGTTTCAACTTCAACACTGGTGGCGCTGAACGGAATGGGTGAGATAATATGAAATATTGCTGCTCGATAAATTTAAAATTATACAGTAGACATTCGTCAGTCAAGGAACTATATATCCAACGGTACACGTTCTAAAAGATACACAACTGTGCTGCTCTTAGTACATACGCCGTCCTCGTAGAACATTTAAATTGCGACCTAGAGCACTCTGAGAGCGCATACTTGCGCCAAGCAAGGCAACGGTAACGAAAAATTCAAATTGGCTCTGAAACCATGATTCTCTTTGTATCAACTCCAAAATCTGATCATTTGGGCCTTTTTGATATCATCAACACTTTCTACAATTTTCTTAAAGATCTGCTCATAACTTTCTGAGCTTTGCTGCTAACAAACATTTTGACAAGCATGAGTCAAACATACAAACGTACCAAACGATCTGCACCAAAATTTGATCATTTATGTCTTTTAACATTATTAACAACACTCCTGCAAATTTCATAAATATCCATTCAGAACTTTTGAATTGTTGCACTAACAAGCACAAAACCAAACACACGAACGAACAAGCAAACAGATCACCACAAAAAATTGGTCATTTGCTCTTCGTAATAAACTCAACAACTCATGTAAATTTTATGAAAATCCGCTCATAAAATCTTGAGTTACGGCATTGAAAAATATGAGGCAGACAAACAAACAAAAAGAAAAAAAAAACCGATGGGCGGATCTTCACTAATAGGTAATCATATGTCCCTCCTAACCTAACATACCTAACAATCCCTGTAAATTTCATCCAAGTCCGTCTATTACTTTCTAAGTTATCTTGATGACAGGCAGAATAACCGGCAGACAAACTCGACGAAAACATAACCTCCTTGGCGGAGGTAATTACACCATTTGATTACACCAGCTCAACAATCGAGCGAGTCTTTCAATTGTTCACAAACACAGCTGCCTATTTGAGCATAGACTCAATTCTATCCCACTGGCTCCAAGAAATAAAATCACATAACATCTGTGTGATCGAGGGTCTCGTCATGCCTCAGTTGCACTCGAGCGAGACTGAAGGAATTCGTCGTGAAAGAAGCGATTGTCACAACCTCTTTAACATTCAGTAGCGCTTTACTTTAATGGGTACGCTAGGCATCTCATCACTGAGCTGAAGAGACAGGCAGCAGTGCACTCAAGAAAGAAGCGTATAATCGTAGTGTTCCTACGGAGAGTCGTACAGGAAGTGTACAGTGTGTTGCGAAAGTTGTACACGGCGAACTCTCAGTCACTGTACTTATTTGAACAGAAGTGTACATAGTAGGAAATCTACAGCTTCGGGCAGTGTACATTTGCTACGGTAATAGTGCACTGCAAACTCTTTAGCGCCGCTCCGAGTTGGATGAAGTTTAATTTAGAGGTTCTTTGCGCATTATTTCGTTGCTTTAATTCAAGTAGATTGCTGTTATCTACGAGCAAAATTCCTTATGTCAATTGACCATGACATCAATGGAAGTGCAATTGCGCATATAGAACTGAAGAGGCAATTATTAAATTTGCCTGTAAGCAAGGGTAATTGACTATTTCCAAGACAACAAATGATTTCGAAATTAGTTTGTGCGTATGCTCTATGTTGTGGGAAGGCCGACCATTATATGGATTTTTTCGTCATATTTTCTCAGTTAAAAACTAGCGACGTTCTCTAGTCGGTACATAATAATAAGTAGTCGTGCGCAGTATAATGCCAGTTCACACTAGCGACGTTTGCTCCACATAAGCCTGTCAATGATTGAGTGAAAACGCTTTTAATAGGCTAGTTGGGTTTCACTCGCGGCTGTGCGTGTGAATGGTGCCTTGCTGCTGTGTAGAACGTTCTCCGCAGCATGTTTTTAGAATAACTATGAATTTGCAAAGCAATTGGTTGCAATTACGAGTGTACTTGTATCAACTACCTACTTTTTAATAATATTGTTTATGCCGAATTTTTTTTTTTTTAAATTAGATGCCAGTTCTCGTGGACAGGCGACACATCAACAGAGTGGAAGCATACCTTACTGTAGTACGAAATGTTCTATCTGGTTATGTTCTACAAGCACTCCAGTTAAACGACCAAAAACAATGTAATCAGCTTTAAATAATGAATAAATATAAATCTCGCTCTGCTAGTAAAGTACCTTTTAGATATCTTGCTGCGTTCGCTTACAAAACAAAAAATGTTAGGTTACGTTCACTTTATAAAGTGCCCCAACTAAGAGGTTTTGACTCAAGATTTGGATAAAAATAATGAGAATTTGCATATACATATAAGCACTTCTTTTGCTTGTAATATTTATGATTCGGCCAACCTGTCTTAATATTCTAACATTTTTGTAGATTGTAGCAGGTAAGCAGACCCATTCTTCTGCGCTGGCTGTATAATGTTTACCTAAGTTAAAAGCCGTGTGGTCATGGCTGGACCCTGATTAGTGTTTACTGGAACGTTTGGAGCATTTTCGCTGCTCTTTCGTTAATCGAGACAAACGTTTTGTTTATACATGATAACGACATTATTTTATGCTTAAGTTATGTAAGAAAAACAATTGATTTGAAAGTTCCATGAAGTGATGCTCACTCGAAATCCTTGTCGATAGCGTCAAAAATACAACCTGCAGTATTCTGCCGTCGTTCGCTCTAGCTCTGTCAGTCTTCAGAGGCTGACGGGCTGTGATGGCAACGAAAGTTGCTAGCGTAAATCAGCCTCTACGCCTCAGTCTTCTGCAAAATGTCGACTGCGCGCTACGATACGGAATGTAGTACCAAGACCCCGGCTAGACACGATTCGAGTAACGGGTGTTTCGCAGTCGCCGCTGGGGGTAATGAGCGATTTTGGCACCTTCTAATTTATTATTTATGTCTCCTGGCCATTTGTTTCACTAATTCATATGCGTTGGATATTGCGCCAGATATTAGAGGTGAAAAGCTGCCGCCGCCGCCTCGCGGATAGTGGAAACCAGGCATGTGGTCCACCTCTGATTTCAAGTATGGCATTTGAATGCCAATTTCGAATAACAAAAGGCCTTTCGAAAAAATTATCTGATCCCTAAAAGAGGAATTTCTGTGCGGATGCAACAGAATCAAGGACAGAGCTTCAAACCTTAACAAAAACTCACCACTTCATACCTGTGTTCCGCAGTCCAGTAGATTGCACGCAATGACCAGAGCTTGTTGGTTCCAAAAAGTCCTTCGACATTGGCTAGTGCCAGCTTCACCGCAATTTTAGCAGCATTGACCATACAGTGTCAGGGTAATGGAAGTCTTTTCCTGGAGCTCTACTCGCAGTCTGCGAATCTTGGGATCCTGCAGGTCCTTCGGGAATCCTTTCGTTGATGCCCACTGTGCTTCTTCCCTTTTCGTACTTCTGCTACAGACTTTCTTCCTCTCTTCTGCTGACTTGCTGATCTCATTCTCGATGCTTCTACATGCTTGGCTTTAACGTAATTTATTGCATACTCTTCTTCATCGAAAGCACCGTTGCAGTTGCTAGGGATTCATAACACAATCTAATTCAGCCTGCGGTATTTTCGTATAATGGTACTTTTTTCATGCTACTCCTCCTCTAGCAAGTATTAGATATGACATAGAAATAAAAACGCGTAATAACATAAAATTAATTGCATCTTCAACGTACTATACTTGCATTTCATGGAGAAGCAAGCAGCCCTCAGTCTTTATGTGCGCCGCTCTATTTAAGGCGAGTTCACACTAGTGACTTTTGCTCCGCTTGAGCCGATCAGTCGTTCAGTGAAAAGGTTACTGAAAGGCTAGTTGGGTTTCGCACTTGACTGTGTGTATGTATTGTGCGTTGCTACTGTGTGCAGCGTTCTTCAGGGCATATATGCAGGATACCCGTAGATTCCCCAAGAAAATTGATTGTAGTTACCATTGTACAGTAAAATCTGCTAATGGACCGATCTTTTAAAAGACAAAACTCCTAGTAGACAAATGAATTTTTGAAACTATGCACCAAAAAATTCCTGGTAGATACAATCTCATATTTGGTGTTACGTGAAATTTCTGATGAAAGTATAAAATGGTTATTACTAATATATTTCTATGGCTATGAAAAAGGCTACGAACAAAACCAGTTGACTCATATACTGCTATATTTGTTCAAGCCATAGTATTACAAATTTCATACAATATCAAAGTCTGAACCTACCATATTCAATCCGATGAATGAAACGGAACTTCTTTATTTACTAATTAAGATATTCCTTTCCTATTAGATGATGAATATTCAACGTCAATTCAAATAGTTTTTTTTAGATAAGTTCAGGCTGGCACCGTTCGGCTGGATATTCACATGAATTCACTCCACGTGACTGCGAGACTCGTTACTTAATTCTGAGCTCCATTTCTTTTGTCCTCGTTGACACTTGCCGATGCCTCCTAATGTAAAGGTAATGCGAGAATTTTCGTTTCAGGTAACGCTGAAAAACAGCATAAATTTTGACAGAAAAGTGTCCATTTAGAATATGTGCAGTGAGGTTAAGAAGGCCTGTGATTAAAGTATTACATATCAAAGTGGCAAAGTATTCCACACTGTCGGTACAAACAGTTTATCGCAATTGGCAAAACAAAGAAAAAATGAAAATTATTTTTGTTTTGAAACGTATAAGCGGAGGAAACAACAAGAAATATTATGAAAAAATATTTATCTGTGTTATTCCGCACATAATAAACACTCCGTTGCCAATCTTTCATAACTGTTGGTGCACTCTTTGTGATGGATACATCAAATTACTTCAGTAACCCATTCACTATTCTTGAAAACTGTTCTTCTCATAAGAGACAATATCTCGTAGTAGCCCAGCCATGTCCGGAAAGCAACTCGTCTACTAGCAGTATTTACTGTATGTACCTGTATCATTTGTCTGTATTTTTAGTTTTATTCATTGTTTACAAGCAGAATTATAATATGATGTCAAACTTTATAAAAAAATTAGTGTAGATGCAGCATGCCGTCGGCAGGCAGCATAATAGTAATGTGTGACAATTTTTTTTGCAGTAGTACGAAAGGTTTGAATTATTTATACTCTACATGCGCTCCAATAAAACTGCAGAAAAATGTCATTTCAAGTCTTAATCGTTAATAACCTCCACTTACCGGCAAAATGTTATTGCATACGAGTATCTTGTTACTTTCATACAGCAACAAAACAAAGAAATTTCAGGTTAAAAATTTCGTTTTAGAAAACGCCTGAGCTATGTTGTTTTGCAATAAGATTTGGCTACGAAATCATGAATATTTGCTTCTTTAAGTCCTTCATTAGTCTTTAAAAATGTAAGTAGAAAGTTGTGGCGTAATTATGGCTGAGGCGTGGTACGTGTTTTGCTGTGATATTAGAAGATAATTTGAACATTTTCACTGCTCCTCCGTTATTCGAAGCAAATTGAGTGTTTCCATACGCCAACAGCAGTGTTTTATACTCAAATTATGTTTTGGGTGTAATTGATTCGGGCGTTTCATAAAACGAAGCTCAGCAGAAGCTCGCGTCGACTGCTTCAAAAGTACAAACTGCAGCTGTCTGCCGTCGCTCGCTCTAGCTCTATCAGTCGTCAGAGTGGCGACGGCAGCTGTTCGCTGACGTTCTTTGACCGAAACAAATGTTACTATAGTGTGAATCAGCCTTTATAGCGTGTCTGGAGCTTCGCATCCGGTATGATGCCGCAGTGCTTCATTCACTGCCCTGCGTTATTTGGGGCACTTCATAATGTTCATATATTCCATCGATATACTCTCGAGTGAATTAAAAAAAAAAAACACAAAATTTTCTAACCTTTATTTTGTACGAATGACACTACCGCCGTCCAGAAAACGAGCAGTATTTGCTATTGATCTAAGCCGGGCGTTTGAGATTCTGGGTCTTATGGGACAACTTTTTATAAATTTGGAAAATAATGTTGCAAATTTTCGAAGCGGTCATGCTTCGTGGTCTTGCAATTATAACGTATGACCTTTTCGATGTCATTCCAAATTCCGAGTTTTTTTTTTTCTATAGATCTTGATTTATGTATTTTGTACCATAATCTAGAATTACTAGACTCCTTCATTCCTTCTCCGACACTCTAAACTTTGACTTAATCTGCACGAATTGCCAGTTCTAGATATCTTTTATATTGCAATCCCAAGCTGCTAGAATTCTTCAGTCTCTTCCCGAAATTCCCGTTTGTTACCCCCACTGCTTTGTTTATACCACGTTCTGTGGGAATCTCAAGCTGCTAGAATCCTTCATCTCTCCTCCGAAATTCCAGCCTGTCCGTTTCCCTCTTAAGCCAATGGCTGACCCACTCTTCTGTCTTCTAATGCCCTCAATCCTCGGGAGCTGTTCCAAGGCCTCTCAAGACGCACGGCGATGCATCACCACGTGGAGGGCACAGGAGCGGTAGCGATCCCGTGCAATTTGTTCCAATTATTTGTGCTAACGGCGCTTAAGCCGCATCGGCTGCTCCTGCGTTTACCTACCATAGGCTACGGAGTGTTGTATATTATACATGCCATTCTGTATCTTATTGACAACTGAGCGCAGTATGTACGGTGGAAACTATGTAGATATCGACAACAAGTCATTGAGCGATACTTGATACCGACTCCAGTAATTGTTTTGAAGACTACGTGATACGGCTACAATAATTGTACTAAGTGCCACGTGATATCGGCACAACTGTAGTGAGAGCCACGTGATATCATTGACTAAATTTCGGGGTACTGAGAGCCATTGTTGGGACGCGAAATGTAATTCTGATCATAGTATAATATTAATAATATATGACATATATATACATATATGTTATGACGTCATGAATAGAAATTGATATGTTTTATAATAAATGAATCAGCAATGGCATTATTTCAAATATGTATGAGTTGTTTGACATCGTTAGTAAATGAACAATCATATGACATGAGATTGATAAACACAGCAGCGTTCGAAAATGAAGGTGAGCCACGCGTCCAACCTATCTAAGATATGTGGTGAAATGCAGAGAACGCGAGTGGGGAGAAACCACACGACATAAACAAACACATCTGCATTGGAAATCAAGACAATTAAAATTTGGGTGCGCCATAAGCGCACAGCTGATTATTCGACGTCACAATTATTAGGACATTCACCTGTTCGAAAACCCAACAATTTAATTAGCAGGCTCACCTGTTCGAAAATAAAACAATTACTTCGTGCTGGGAAACGAATGTTGCTCGGTCGACCTGGACATAGTGACACGCATGCCATACCTGCATCATAGGCCCGTGTCCAACGGCTTGGCAACTTCGGGAAACACCCACGGATTCAAAGCCTTTTAAGATGGCTTCACTTGAAAACTATTCTCTGTCACGTCTATATGAAAACTATACTGTGACGTGCCCAGTTGAAAATTAAACTGTGACACGTCCAATTCCCGATCATACTGCATGACTACGATCGAGAATTCGAGCCAGTCAATATTTGATTACTAATAGAATCTCTCTCCACTTAACGATTGCATATGATGGAAACATGTCTAGAAATAATGGACACTGGTTATGGAGAAAGTCACCTTATCTACGAATAGATCCTTGGTAACACGTCCAGACATGATGGGCATGAATAAAATCAATTACAGTAGTTACCTAGAAGAAAAAATAAGCTCAATTTACAAAGCTTTATTGCTTTTACCCTTTTTCTTTTCTGCACGCCGCTGGCGCGCAAACACATAACTATTAATATAGCGACTTACTCTTGAGGAAAATCAGACACAACAGAGATTTCATAGATCACTTTCACGAGTGTTCCTTAATGGCATTGAGCGCACGAATGCGTCGCACACTATAGACACGTCATATTAGAGGGGAATACTTCTGCGTGAAGACACTTCTCAACGACTCACAAACATTGCGGCCACGAAGTGTAGTCTCACCGTCGTATCGAAGAGGGACACATCTCAGGGACCACACGTCTTGGCGAAAAACGAACGATTTTTGTGTGCGGAGATAAACACACCACGTCTCATCAATAAGGAATACATCACATCGAAGAGGGACACATCACGACGAAGGGATCGTCGCTTCGATCAGGGGCTATAAAGCCATCTCACTATATAATCTTATACACGTCCAGACGTATGCTACAAGCGGTAGCAGCTCACGAGGGAGCAAACGTTCGTGCTGGAATGTATATTCACACTGGTTTCTCGTGCTGCTCTACCTACACACTGCACATTGGACTTTCAAGACCTCACAATGAACATAATTTGCTGTAGACCTAGGGAGCTAAGTGGCACAGAAACAAGGTGAGTGTTTGCGGAACACCCCTTAGGGCATGGGGGCCCGAACGCAAAAGCTGTCGAATATTTTCGCTCAGGGTATTTATGTGAGGCCTCATGGAAGATTCCCGAACCTTTGGGGATCCTCCTACGTCCTAGTGGGGCTACCCCCAATTCATGGCTGAGCCAAATTGTCTTCGACCAAGACTTCCCGCTCTAATTCGTCACGTTCTAATTGGTCAGTCATTGCCAGCTATTCCTAATTGGCTTGGCGCCAAGTATATTTCGATGTTTTGTTGGCTGAACTCTAGTGTTCCTTATCTAATATGTGCATAAATCGGCACCTGAAATTTTTACCAAGCTAGTGCACTACTTACATTATGAATTAAAAAAAAATTACAAGTTTAAGTGTAATTAGCAGAACCCGCTATGCACGTTGCTGGCATTTTCAGCACAAGCTTTACAAGGGAACATTCTAAATGCATGCCAAGCTTGGATGGCCTGACACAAAACCAATATTCTATTTTCCTTAGCGTTTAAATGTTCATATTTATATGCTACTTACGCACTGCTCAAACAAACTATTATATATATATTAAATCTAGATAACTATTATATATCTATATTTATTAATTTGAGATATATGTATAGATATATACATAAGATCGGGCTCGCACATTTTTCCTAACACCATTTAATATAAGCTATCATAAGCTATCTGTAATTTGATATGAGCGACTTGCTCACTGACGGCGAATTACTATGAACTATGTACAAGCGTTCTGAGAACCATTTAATATGGGCTAGCAGCGTACTGACAGCGTGGCAGGGTTACAGACTTACCGACAGTAGTTTATTACGAGCTGTGGTCAAGCGCATGTGAGCAGGCCCAGAGTCGTCAGAGCAGCATTCCAGGGAGCCTCTGCTAAGTATTGAGCATCCACATCGTTTGTGGAGTAAGCTGAAGTATTCAGTTTTCGGTGCGGAACCTTCGTTACTGCCCCTTGTTAACCCCGGTGGTGGTATCACAGCTGATTCTTTAGTTAAGGCGTAGCTCCTATCGGCTCATTTCAACTGGATGCAGAACAGAAATGTGTTGTTACTGATGTCATCCTGAGTCCCGTTTAACCTCCTTAGTATTCAGAGCTGACACTGTCAGAGTGTTTCTTGAGGACCTCGATTCAATTGGTGCTGTGGACTCGGTCGGCATGCTTCCTCTATTTCATAAGGAACTTTCTGGCGTTCTCGTCCCGAAGCTTGGAGCGATCTTCCTCGCCTCATGCGGTTAGAAAATTTTCCCCGGTCTTGGCGTACTAGGAATATCACCCCATTCCCGTGTGTGCAGTATCGCCTGACCTCGCTAGTTACCGGCCTAATACGCTGATACTCATTTTATCGAGTATCATTTGACACGGTCTGCAGTGTAATGAGTGTCAGCTGACACGGGCTGATGTATACTGAGTGCCACTTGACACGGGCTGCAGCATCCTGAGTGCCATATGATATGGGCTGCAGCATCCTGGAAGCTAGCTAATGTCGCTCAAAAAAAAAAAAAAAAAAAAAAAAGAGCTGTTATGAGATGAGAAAGCCAAGCAAAACATTAGGCCTTGCTTCTTCATACTGTGCTGTATTATAACGTATACTCTCATAGGATACTTGTTACCACAAGACATCTCCTTTATATACTGATATTGTTGCACTACTCCTACATTGATGAGAACATGCTATGTCACATATACTATATTAATATAAGAGCATTCCCAGCGACCATGGATATGCCTCCTTCAAGAGCTCGACGAAGTAAACTATTAGGCATTCTAGGCGGCATCAATTAATCATAGTCGTTTTATTAGGTAAACAAAGTTGCCCTAAATTGCAGTGCCATTTATCAGCGTCGGTTGAAAGCAATTTATTTGAGGGGAGACTGAAGCAAGAACGGGCTCTCGGCGAACGTTTAATTAAGTTGATTCGACTTGAAGCTTCATTTGCTCGGAGAAAAAATCTTAGCAGACTTTGGTGGGCTCGAGAAGCCTATGCGAGAAGATCTTCTAGACTAGGCGAATAATTTGTTTTGAACCGATTCTTATGTAGGTGTGGGGAAATTGACTTAGTTGGAGACTAAAATTTCTTCTTGATGTTGAATACTTTGGCATGATATACTTTAGCGACTAGAATTTCCCCCCTTTCGTAAAATTCATACTTGATTTTAGTGCTTCACACAAATCTTTTGGCTCGGTCGTAAAATTACTGCATGCAGGGATTTTTTGGCGGGAAGAAGATCAGTTTAATCATTAATATAAAGCTGCATTCTAATGCTTTACAGGAATCGACTAACTGTATATATTGCACTCGATCATAAAATTTTACATAATTTTAATAGTGTACACATTTTTTAAACTACAAAATATCCTTTGGGTCCAAATCTTTAATGTTATATAATAATGTTTCACAGCAACTCTAATGTTATATGTTAATGCTTCTCAGATATATATCGTCATGAAAAAAAAAAATTCTCAGTCGAAAAATGACACGATATACGTAGGATAAATAGATAGGGTGCACTCCTCTCTATTAGAACCTCCTTGCAGCAGACGAACCTAGTTGCTGATATGCGATTGTTGCTTAAGTGACTGGCTGCAGCCATAAGAGACTCATTACTAATATGCGATTGGTGCATAGGACAACTGGCTGACAGCCATAAGAGACTCTTGAGCTTCAAAGGGCTAGGCTACTGGCTCCCTCCTTCTCTATAGAAGCTCCTTGTGTTTGGCTGACTCTGAAACTTGCCGGGGCATAATCCATGTGCCCCTCCGGGGCTTGAAGTTTTCTCCATCTAAAAGTAAAGAAACTGTGTGCAAACAATACATAAATAAATAAACAAGCAAGGTTCACAGAGTTTTAGTATAATACTAGACGACCCGTGACCCGTTAGGTCGTCCTCACGATCGTCTTTGTGTTCGCAGCAAAAAAAAAAAGCAGGTGTAATTTAGCTGGGCATAGACCACCTGCTATTCGGCCGTCCTCTCTTGCCCGTCAAGGAGCGGCCCGTTCGATTCACTATCAACAGATTCTTTACTTCTCTAACGAATATTCAACACCCGGGCGCGCTATCGTCTCTCACGACGGAGATGTGTGCGTGTTTGTGTACGCAGATCGTGTGCGCGTGAGCGGCGTTCAAGTTGGTGCGCCGCGCTGCTTGCTGTATCGCTGATTAAGTTGGGTTAGGTTAGGTTAGGTAAGGTTAGGCAACGTTAGGTAACGTTAGGTAACGTTAGATAACGTTAGGTAGCGTTAGGTAAGGTTAGGTAAGGTTAGAAAGGTTAGGTTGGCTTAGGTCAGGTTAGGTTGGGTTAGGTCAGGTTAGGTTGGGTTAGGTCAGGTTAGGTTGGGTTAGGTCAGGTTAGGTCAGGTTAGGTTGGGTTAGGTTGGGTTATGTAAAGCTAGGTTAGGTTAGAAGGTTAGGTAAGGAGGCTAGGTTAGGTTAGGTAAGGGTAGGTTAGGTTAGGTTAGGTTTGCCTAGGTAGTGTTTATTTTAGTAGTGACGCGCGCAGGAAAGCTTGCGTGAACGCAAAATCGTCGAGAGAGACGATAGTGCCACCCGGGCTCTAAATAGAGCCAATTTATATGTTACGTATTTCAGTTGTATTTCCAACGGCACCGATGAATTTATCGTCCATGTTTTTGAGGCCCAGCTCAGTTTAACTTCCGCATCACAGATATAATCGAATTAAAGAGCTAATCCGTGGAAGTATTGGGGAGTGGCTGTGTCCTAGTCCCTCAAATTTCTTCCCATCTAAAGCGAAGAAGCTGTGTCCGAGTATAGAGGCCCTACCCTAGTCCATCGAATTTCTTCCCGTCTACATGCGAGGAAGCTGTGTACAAACAAGCGCCACACAAATAAATAGACGAAAAAATAAATAAACAAGCAAGCAAGGCTCACAGACTTTTAGTATAATTTAGATAGATATTCCAATGCTTCATAGATCTCCGTTGGCTGCATTGTGACAATTAGTTTGTGAGCATAACTTTTCTGTGCCGTAAAGTTCTAGGTATTAAATGTAAATAACGATGAAATCTCTAATCATATGCACGTAATCATAGTAATCATACAAACATAGAACAACACTCGAATGGCTGTTAAACGACCTCCAATTTCACCACGGCATACATAGGTTGAATTCCTATTTGATGATTGCAAAAATGTTAACAAATACGTAACAAATTTTTTCTTAGCTTTTTAGTAGTTATTCGATTTTGTAGCCACTACAGGGAGTCCTCGGTTAGACCAGATATCCGTGCAGCAATGGAGCGGTTAAGATCAAGTCCGGTCGACTAATATAAGCCCTAAGGCGTGTTGCAATCTCGATATCCCACTTCCAATATGCGACTAAGGTTACTAATACAAGCCCTATATAAGGCGTGTTGCAATCACGATATTCCACTTCCAATATGCGACTAAGGTTACCAGGAAGCAAAGAGCGTAACGGGAGGACTCACGAAAAATTAGCAGCAAAAAGTGACGTCACATCGGCGAATCTATGGCTGAGCAGCCTAGGAGTATTTTAACTAATTTCACCAAA
>LQNS02007216.1:21680247-21691634 GCA_001587735.2 Parhyale hawaiensis
ATATGTTCAAGAAAACCATATACGAAGGTCTGAGGTCCCACACCTAAAATACTTCGACTCGCCGATGTGATGTAAATTTGCTACGTGCGGTCACAGCTATGTTTTATTTCAGTCCTATTGAGTCCTCCCGTTGCATTCTTTGCTTCCTGAAGGTTACTAATACGAGCCCTAAGGCGTGTTGTAATCACGATATCCCACTTCCAATATGCGACTAAGGTTAGGTAACATCGACGACAACTGCAACATTTATAGAGCTACAAGCTCTATACATTGTATACAAACATTGCCTTTGCTTGCAAGCATTTTGTTCAACTGATGTACGAAAACGAACAGAATATCCTATGGTTGATGTATACTAGCCCTCTTGCAGGTTTTTCACATTTTCATCCTGAAAAAAAAAACACCAGGTTAAAAGCACTGCTAAAGAGTGAGCTTTTAGCTTATTATGCAGAGATTGCGTCGTATTGATCAAATTGTTTGTGTCAAAGGGTGTTATTAGGAACTCGTTGTAACACGGTCTATAATCTCACAACAACACGTCTCAATGCGTGCTTTCTGATAAGTTGATAACTGAAAGAAAGAAAAAAGAGGAGTTTGGAACGAATACCACAATATTGTTTATTGATTTTTAACTTGTTAAACAGTAGAGAAAAGAATCTTTATATAACAATACGCCTTAAATATCATCACGGATAGTGCTTAATTTATGTAAAATTGTTAAACTGAGTCAGATAGAGGGCACACGTTGACGTAGTACACATCTTGGAAGTTGGCACTAGGGCCACAGGAAAAAACTTGTTGATTGAGAACCTAGGTAATTAAATCAAGGACCTGCAACTATAAATTTTGGGACTAAATCGAAACCTGTGGAACAAGTACGGTCTATAAAGAGGAATTCCTGGATCTATCCACAATCTACTAGCTTTACCAGTCAGAACTACAGTCGTCCCCTAACAGAATACCTGGCCGGTCTAACAGCTGTTATCAGGAATTACTTCTGGGGCGGTTGGTAATTCTACCATGGAAGTGTTCACGCCAGCAACTGAACGAGTAACCTATTTTGTGGCTAAGACATGGCTCTCCTGTTTGACAATCTGCTCGATACAAATACAACTTTACCGTGTCTTACGTAACCATTAAATGCAGGACGCGCTAAATTGTGTTATTCAATTTCAGCTGAAATTTACATATTAAATGAAGCCCAGCGCTACACAAACTACGTAACAACCGAGCTTACGAAACATTGGTGAAGGTTTGTGGACCTGTTTTGCACCGAGGAGCTTCGTTATGGCACTGACTACGTTTTCCAAACAAAAACATGAGCACTGGCTGGCCATATTTTTTTGATTTTTCGTTTGTTTTGCGTATCAGCGCTACGGACGTTTTATCTCAGAACTGCAAGCGTTAAAATGAACTTCGTCTATTCCAGCAAAAATTAAGACAACTTGACAGCATCAGTGGACCGCTTGTAGGCGCGCACCAGCAGAACCATATGCACTGTATCAGTCACATTGAGAGTCGCATTGCAATCCTCCATCCATCAATTTTTTATAGAGTTCATTAACCAATTATTTACGTGACCCTACATAAGCTTTGAATTACTTTTTATTAGATTCAAATTCAGACTTTAGAACATAACGCGATGTACAGAAAACGGTTAGCACGGTAACAGTTAACCGTGATTGGACGTGGGCTCATCTGAGAACTCTATGAATGCTCTGTCTTACAGGGTCAGCTATTTATTCTCCATTTACATACACAAACAATCTAAAAATTCTAAATCTATCCTGTCACTCTTGGAACTATTGGATAGATAAAAAACCTGAGATGAGTGTATGCACGACACAGTTAATCTTTGAAAATTTGAGAAAATGGATGGGGTAAACTTATCAATAGTTTCTTCACATGGAGAAATTAATTCACGTACATATTCCAAATCTGCCCATAAAAAAACTGTGGATATTTTTGAAAGCTGGGCGCGAGTACAGTGGACGGGTTTCGATTGTTAATTATTTTTCAGAATACGAGTAAATTTCTATCGTGACCTTCGTTTGTTTGGTAACGTAGCTATTACTGTAGAACAAACTGCTAAATATATCAATAAA
This sequence comes from Parhyale hawaiensis, assembly GCA_001587735.2. Taxonomy (NCBI): domain Eukaryota; kingdom Metazoa; phylum Arthropoda; class Malacostraca; order Amphipoda; family Hyalidae; genus Parhyale; species Parhyale hawaiensis. Next base: position 21,682,353 of record LQNS02007216.1, read on the forward strand.
CTCACGATTTCATAAAAATGAGGCAAGCATTGACTGTACTTCAATATTATTCCGTTAATGGCGCGGAAAATGCTTAAAATGTAGCACTCTCGCTTTATCATATTATTAAAATGGTTTGGAGCGAACAGACTCAATCGCAGCAGTGATTGTTTCAGCTGCTGAGTCGACCGGAATTCAAATTCTGTGACTGCTGTAGCAGGCAAATTGCTTTAATTATTTTGGCTCGCCATTCTTGATCAAAACTATATGCAGCGCTGAACATTTGTCTGGATATGGGAGAAATTTTAACTGTGATGGTTCTGGTTCCGATACCAGTTATTTTTAGGCGGTATACAGTAGACTTTGCTGCTGCATTTTAATGCCACGGCATGGAGGTAATGGGTGAAATTTTGGCTGGGATGGTTGTTATCTCGACATAAGTAATATTTTTCGGAGGTATGCATGAGACATTGCAACATTTTACCATGTCATGGCTTCATTTTATTTTAAAGAATGCATCAGTTGCGTAGGAGCAGGTAACTCGTCTGAACAGATGTGGTGAAGCATAACGATTAACAACAACGCCAGAGTAAATACTATTTTTGATGAGATGTCGTTTTTCTCGCTAGTACTGTGGTGAATGGAAAGTTGCGTCATCGCCGTAAATTATATGCCAATAAATTCATGGAGGCAGTTGTAAATTAATTCATGGAGGTAGTAAATTAATTACCTTGTAAATTTATCGCTTTGTGAATTCCTTGCTTGGGAAATTAGCTATTTGGTATATTCATCGTCCAGGACATGCCTCGCCCTGTGTATTCCTATAGCCTGTAATTTCATCGCCTGATAAATTGGTAAAATTAGAGAGCACTTTGAGAGTGTGTGCCTCCGCCAAGCAAACCAAGGGTAACGAAAAATTCAAATTTTATGATTTTCTTTGTATCAGCACAAAATTGGATCATTTATGCCTTTCGATAGTATTAACAGTTTCTGTAATTTTCAGCTGACACTCACTTTCGTCTATTGGACCGACTTGTTAGGTCAGACAGCCGACTGTGCGCTGATAATGATCTGGTGAACCTGTCCCACAGGAGAAGAGTAGCAGAGCTATGCATGTTTTATAAGGTGTACAATAATGAGAGGCATTGGTTGTATTGTTCTCTCCCTGCCCTCAAGGAATTTGGGAGAGAGACAGGTGCTGCGTGCGGAGCGCACTCTTCCACGTTGGAGGATGTTGGATGTCGAACTAATCAGTTATGTCGGTTCTTCGTGCCGTGATTGGCTAAGGTTTGGAATTTGTTGCCGGTCGTTTTGGTCTGCAGGCGTTTAAGTCAGCTATTAATGGCATTTGTTGGATTTCTTTTAGTAGTGGTTTGTGCTTCCCGGTGTTACAAAGTGCTTCATTTGGATTGTATTAGCTGTCCGTGAGAGCTCAAGCGTGAAGTTTTTATAATGATAATAATAATAACAGATCATACAAATTTTGGTCATTTGCTTTTCGCAACATACCTAACAACCCATGTAAATTTCATAAAAACCCGTTCATCACTTTTTCAGTTATGGCATTAAGAAAAATGAGCCAGACAAACAAATAAGCACACGAATGGACGGACCTTCATCAAAAGTTGATCATCTGTTACTGTAAACATGCCAAACAATCTCTGTAAATTTCGTAAAGATTCGTTCTCAACTTTTTGTGTAACTTGGTGACAGACAAAGAGACATACAAAGCGACACACAAACACGACAAAAACATAACCTCCTTGGAGGAGGTAATAAAAGTATGCTGACACGCGGTAGACACGCTAGGTGATGAAGTTAACAGGTGATGATTTACAAGAGTTGAAATTATAAGAAATGAATGTAACTGGTGATGAATTACAGGAGATGAATTTACAGGAGATGAATTTACAGGAGATGAATATATCAGGTAATGAATTTACAGGACATGAAATTACAGGAGATGAATATAACAGGTGATGAATTACGGGACGCTAAATTACAGGAGATGAATATAGCAGGTAATGAATTAGAAGACATGAAATTACAGGAGATGAATATAACAGGTGATGAATTACAGGACGTGGAATTATAGGAGATAAATATAACAGGTGATGAATTACAGGACATTAAATTACAGGAGATGAATTGATCAAGCGACGAACTTGCCGCTGAAAATTTAGTGTCAATGCAGTTAATCGCGATGAATTTGCAGTTTACTATTACTTCGGTACGCCGCACCTGCCACAAATGCAACTAACTCTCAGGGACGCCAGCTTGGCAGTAGACGTGAAAGCTTCAGTATACCCCGACAAGTTATCTGAATTCTCGTCAATGAAGTGTGACCTGCGGCATCGATTAGTATAGATTGTCATCCTTTATTAACAAGGTCTGCCCTATACTTGTCCCAGTGAAAAATTGGTATTGCATGGTTCAGCGAAGGAAAGTAGGACAGCGTTGACTTTAAAGTGATGCAGTGGTTTATTTATCCTTGCCGAGTGGCAAATGTCCATTAGCTCACTGTACTATTTAACTTGTCAACGACTTCGTAAACAAGTAATGGACATGGAAGTTAAATTGAAAAAAAAAAACTTTGCACGTACTAAATATTCACACTTGTACATTGCCCAATGGATCTTTCTGTCTGCTTACCCTGGGGATTTCGTTTCTTATCAGGTAGTATGTTTTACCATATTATTATAAGAGCATAATATATAGGTGCCAAAGTTATGGAAAGCGGGTAGGAGATTTTATTTCTTTGTACAACCAGTCTTTACGTAGTCTTCTAGTGAGATTTTGCGCTGTGGATTTTCATTAACGAACATGTTAACAATAACCTTTTTAGTGCTTGGGTATCAAAACAAGAATGCTATTTATATCTCGTAAGAAGCGTCGTCATAAAATAGCCACAGAAAATAATTTCTTCGACCTAGTCCCCGTTTTCTCCTCCTCTTTCCATCGTTATGGTCTGGAGAAGTAATTTATTCAGTTAAGTCTTGTATGTAACGCAAAAATCCCTGTGAACTTCGATCACTCTTGCATACATGATTGTGGAGTAGTTGGACAGACGTACTTCTCTGACTCCTATAGCCACGCCATAAACAGAGTATTGTGCGACCAAACAAGTAATGCCGCTGCCACACGCTTTTCAAAAGAACGAGTATCGTCATCTTTTCGTCCGAATGTGTTGATGTGCCCATTTAAATAGCACACACTTGCAAAGAATTTTGAGTTATAAATCTATCAAGTTATATTTATATGTTCGAAATGTAACTAACGCCACCTGGAGAGTAAGCTGAGCAGACGGTAGACATTTTTACACCGTTTCTTGGCAATCTCAAAGCTGTGTTTACAAGAGTTCAACATAACGTTTGGACGAAAAGGTGACATACGCGTTCTTTTGACTAGCGTGTGATATCGGCATAAGCAACCTACCAACAAGCTCTGTATATTATAGAGGGAATTCATGGAATTAGCCTAAGGTGACGGAACACTTGATTAGTATTCGACATGCCTTCTATTCGCCAGACTTTAAGAATTCAAAATTGTGGTGTTCCGTATTGAAGATCTGAGCACCTCAATAAAAAAACCGGATTTGTGAAAACAGTACTATTTTAAAAACGAGCTTCCTGTCTCCGTGGGCTTGGATCAATAAAAAAAATGATTTCCGCGATTATACGTTAAAAGTTACTTTTTGAAGTCATCAGAGACGGAGGAAAAACTTAGCTTTTTCTGGTATATCTAAATTAAAAACTATATATTTGCAAGTAAAGCTGACCTTTTGCTGAGCGAATTCCTTTTCGCTGCCGTTCGAAATCTTGTTGCCGACATTCCATGTGTCGCGCAGTGCCAGGGAGGCACGAAAAAATTTTCATTAGAGACGGAGAAATGCACGGGAAAAGGAAAACTTTGACTCTTGCTTGGGTGTGCTAGGGAAACTCTTCTTTACTCTGTAGAGTTTATTCATTAACCGGTGTTATGCATTCTTGTAATGTGTATCCAGGATAGCATAGCAAAGCACCTATATTTTGAAGCATATTCGTATTTTTCCGATGATAATTTAATTCTTCGGAAACGTTGTCCAAAACAGCTAAGCAACTTACCCGGCCTTGCAGCTTACATTCGTGCTGTTCTAATGGCAACAATCCTACTGGTACATATATCTCAGAAGAAGTCATACCCATGATAATTTAACCGTATACTAAGAATTCGCAGCGCAGTTCTTTACATGTAATGATAATAATCCTTTATTATCTGGGAAAAGTTTTGTGCTGTAGAGTTCCGCGATGTACAGATTGTGGATTCGCCAAGTATTTCTGTTTTACACAATAATGGTATTAGTTTACTTAAGGAACCACTGAAAATTCCGCGGTTATCTAATGTTTTAAATACTTTAAGGGTAGCGAACCTAAAAACGCTTATATAACTTCAATTTCCTTTAAACCTACCACACCTTGTTTACTCGAACACACCTTATCTACCCCAACGCATCTCGTCTTCTATAACGCTCATCGTTTACTCTTTAACTTATACCACAATTAGTCTATGAAGGACACAGCACCTTCACCATACCGCACATCATTTTACTAACTTGCAGCATCTAACCTATTTCACCTCATCTTACCTAACGCACTTTATGAGCGTCTATAACTATGTAAATAAATGAGCAAATTATTATCGTCTAGCCTAACGCTCTTTTTCTCACCTGATGCAGTACATCCTCTATCCTAACACGTACACTTTGCCTAACCCAAGCAATGCACCTTGCCTAACCTAATGAACCTAATCTCACCTTCCGCTTTCCATCCAATCAACTGCACCTTTTATCACTTAGCAAGCAATAGCAATAACGAACGCAGTAGGCCTACAGACTTACAGTTTTGAGTCCGTTGATGTGCAAACGTTATGCAATTTGCAAAGCACTAGAGTTTTCAGTGGATTCGTTGTTTACATAGCCTTCTCAATTTCTTAATTACTTTGGTAGCTGAAAAACTAGCAGTCAATTTTTATCATGCTAGAAACTGCAGTAATTGGCTATTTCTAAAATTGTTAACGTCATAATATACAATACTTTCAATTTGTATCCGTATATCACTTATTACTAGCATGATATATGGTCCTTCATGTTTGTAAACATGCATTTTCTCACTCTCACTCCAGAAATTGAAGTTGTAGATGTCTCTGGTGTTAAATATCCATATTTTTATCCTTATACAGTCCCGACGGCAGGCAAAGAAACCTCATAATTACCTCAACCAGTGAGCGTTCCTGTGGAAATCGACATGCAGTGCATCACAACACGAGCATAATACAACCACATCACCAGCGCTGAATTGAGAGTTTTGTTTATTTTTTGTGGTTTCTTTTTACCTGTATGTTTCTATCTCGCGCCTCGGAGGTATATACTACATTTTGTAGTCCCTGCAATGATGTTCACTAATCGGAGAAGTCTGTAGTGTTGGATTGACGACCAATCACTACTTTTCGATAAAGAAGCATGTCGTCATATTCCTAAAAGCTTCAATAATCCAGCGCTGAAGCATTTGAAATATTCTCTTCATCAGGAATAACGCACACTGGTGTCCCACACAGACGAAAGAATACATCTCGGGAATACAGACGCTTCCATCGTACGTATCGTATGAACGTATCGATGCTATTACAGGGTAACAAAACCGATCATAATAGGAAATACTGAGGGTATTATGCCGGTATGGTGAGTATACAAATCCATCAACTGTGATCTCTAAATAACTCCCAACTTCGGTCGGATTTAGTGAAATTAATGTGATTATTAAGAAGAGAAAGGGCTAAAATTTTTGTGATCTGTCATTCCTTTTGCCTGTTCGTCTCAATGTTTGTTTTATATTTGTCAGTAACATAACACAAAGCGTTGTGAAAGAATTTTCCTAAATTTACGGGAATTGTTAGAGATATTGATTGGCCAAATTTCTGTGTTTGACTATAAATTGTCTTCATGTGTGTCAGAACATAACTAAAAAGTTANTATATTTGTCAGTAACATAACACAAAGCGTTGTGAAAGAATTTTCCTAAATTTACGGGAATTGTTAGAGATATTGATTGGCCAAATTTCTGTGTTTGACTATAAATTGTCTTCATGTGTGTCAGAACATAACTAAAAAGTTACTGGCGGATCTTAAAAAAATGCGAATTTCTAGAAATCTCAACAACAACAAAATTTCGGCATCAGTCCCTTCGTCGGCACTTTGCGCTCTCAGTGTTAGTTAGATCGGAGAACATTCAACATGCAAGAATCTCTGAGTTTAGCTAGAAAGAATTTCAACCATATCTCTTCTGTTTTCACTTCAAAAAAAAAAAAAACTTTATCCGTTCACTGAGCGCATTTCATATTCAGCCAACGATGAAATGGAAACGATAAAGATATTTCGAGCTTCTATTAGCGCTTCCCGGGAGTTTGATTTTTATAACTTTTTTCCTATAACGAAATCATATTCACTCCCATATTACGAGATACATATTGAGTTAATGATCAACGAAGCACGGGCGAAGAGATGGCATTCACAGGGCAGTAGATACAATTAATTTTCAAGCTAGCTTTCTTGCATTTGATGGGAAAGTTTGGATTCAACACAAAATTGTTGATGTACTGAAGGTGTATCACGCTGAAAGTAGGATACGCGGCAGGGAATGCAGTTCCACTAGCTGCAACGTCTGAAAATTACACGGAATAAAAAATGTTTTTCAGGCCCGTGTCATGCATACGAAGTGTGAAGCTATATTCCAAGTCAAACAGCAAATTTTCTACACGTGACATGAAAGTAGGAGCAGCTGAAAAATTGAAAACTTGGCTGCTGTTCTTCCCTGAAGACATGGCATCCATTGGATTTGGCTACCACGTCGGCATACTACAATCCAAGATACCCTAATTTTCCCTATCAAATATACTGAAAGCGTTACTGTAGTACTAACCAAGTAACTAACTTACGGAGAGGTTAGTACAATTATAATATAGATTCAGTAATGCTTTGCTGCTTGCTAATATAAGCTCATTTTTTATCGTATGTCATCTAAGGGGGAACGATTGTGTGCTGCTCAGATGAACAGAAAGAGACAACACTTATCTCTTACGACAATTTGATTTGGACATTGTAGTGTATCCTCCAGAAGCCAATTAGTTAGAAAAGTGTGCTAAATGAAGACGGGCCTTTACAAATTCCTCTGTCATTTTTGACAGCGCGGGAACTCTAATTATGTTCACTTGCTGGCGTCTTATAACAATCCAAATATGGCAAAATTCGAAGCCAGGATACAGTACGATGCAAGCGGTTCTGGACTGGTATCTTCTAAAGTATTTTCTGAAGTGAAAGCGCCATATTTTTAGGAGATAAAATGACTTGACAAAATGTTATACGGCAGCATAAATAAAATATTGCAAAAATGGGTATCGTCTCTTTTATCTTGTTGTATAGCTATAGCATCGAAGAAAAAAGAAAAAAAAATGAAGGGCTACTGCATAAATGGAGTAGCCACGGGCCCTACTGTAGAATTCAAAACATCAGATACACCGATGAAAAATGGAAATGGTAATCTTATGAGAGGCAAAATTATCTGCAGACAATGAGAAACACAGCTTAGCAAAGGCGAATAAATAGGCATGAGCAAATTTTAAGAGTTGATGTAATTACATTTTTCGCAATTTAGGTCTTTATCGACATACAAGTGCGAATCCTTTGCTAGCAGAGAATTTGCGAGATCTACAGGTGATATCACAGTGAGATTTACTTAATGTTTCTCCACTGCAGTCGCTACTAGGCGATTGAGCAGTGAACCATCATAGTGAAAAGATCAGTCATACGAGGTGAGTTGAAATTCACTGGCAGCACGCGCTATTCGGAATGCAGAAACATTTTGCGTCCTTGGAACAATTTTTTCCGTGAGTGTGGCAACAACTTAACGTGTTTACAGATAGTGGACCAAAATATCTATTTTTGCTCATCAAAACTCAATACCAGGAGAGATATTCACAACTGAGGGGCAAACACTCGCTGTAGTGGAATAACTGTAGTAGCAGCTCCTATTTAGCAGTTTTTCTATACCATAATCGTAGACAAGTCGAAGCTACGTCAAAAGGCAACTTTAACAGAAAAAAGGGAGAACGTTCTCGTGTTTCGACTATCGTATGCAAAATCATTTAAGGTAGACCGAGTTCGTCGGGGTTATGTGACGAGCGTTAGATTAGATGGGAATTAGGTTATGGTTAGAGTAGCTAAGTTAGGCCAAGCTATAATACCTTAATTAGAGCATTGGTAATATTTGCTGCATTTTAAACAAAAAAAAAAAAAGAAAACATTTATTTAACCGTAGAATTGTTCACAAGTCTCGTTAGTTATTATTATTGTTAGGACTATACAGTATACACGTGGGCGACCTCCATCCACGGACAGTTAACGAAACCCTAGTGGCGGAGAAGCAACCCCTAGACGTCAGTGCGCTGTCAAAAAAATCATCCCAAAAAACATTCACGGCTGACTTTAACGCCTGTTTATGATCAACACGGCCGAACACAGATCACGGCAGTGAGTTGCATGCCCACACAGATCGAGGTACATGACGTTGACCGAACTGACCAGTGTGACACCTTATGGCCTCTCATCTTAAGTATAGAGACTGGCTTCAGCCCCATCTCGAAGATCGCAAATAAAAGAATATTAAATAAAAATCGTTGGATTTTGAAAAGAAAATAAAATTTTCGTTATAATATTGATTTAGGCCTGGAGGTTGAGAGCTAGTGGTCTTGGAATTAAGAAGTTTTCGGTAATTAATAAATAGCCTTCTTTTGGAATTTAGCACCATTGCAGCAATAGCTTCACGTATAAGCCTACAAAGTCATATTATACGACAGTGTTATACTGTACAAGGGATCGCTTATACAACAGGTCCAAAAAGTTAAATCGAGAACAGAGAAGTATTAAATACGATTAGCTCTTGCCTGCGGGCAGTTAACACAAGAATGTACATCACATTATTTTAGCGTCATTGACTGCAGTACAGTTAATAACATTTCGATCCTTTCCTCTTACTCAAACGTTATTTCTGCTAATGTTATCTACTAGAATAACAATAATTGAGACAGCTAGCAACAGAGAGAGAACAGCGACAATTTAATAAGAACATTCCGCCGTGGGCACAACAAGCCCACATTTGCAAAGATACAAAATGTCTCCGTTACTGACTGCTCCATAACGACATTAAGCAACTCATAAAATTGCCTCCGCATTCCGGGAAATTGAAATCGAAGGAGAGCCAAATCTGCCAAATT
>LQNS02007216.1:21691730-21704238 GCA_001587735.2 Parhyale hawaiensis
AACATTCCGCAGTGGGCACAACAAGCCCACATTTGCAAAGATACAAAATGTCTCCGTTACTGACTGCTCCATAACGACATTAAGCAACTCATAAAATTGCCTCCGCATTCCGGGAAATTGAAATCGAAGGAGAGCCAAATCCGCCAAATTACGTCGTTATGCCCGTGCCATGGAGCTGTTACTGAAGAGGAAATAAGCAATGGTGTGTCATAACCGCGGCCTTTGCCACCAGATGTCGCTCTGCCGCAATGTCATTGTGGCCATTTTATTATTAGGTAAGGGGTAAATTACGCTTCTGGTTCATTTTAAAGAATGTTTTTAAATATTAACGTAACAGAATAATGCAACACAGACTGCAGAGTGGTGCAAAATAATGACAATTAAAGTTGCATTGCTCCTACAATGACTCTTAAAGTTTAGAGGAACATTACGTTAATGGCAGGTTCAATTGGGCAAGGAAATTATGTTTTCGAGGCTTAACTTGTCCGAAACGCTAGACGGGTGCCCTGCAGCTTCACCCGTTGATACAAGTTAATTGAGTACCTGCGAAAGTTCCAAGAACTAAAGTTTATCCATCAAAATGTAGATTTCAGTCGGATCAACAGGATCGGGTTGATGAAAGCAGTCCCAACACTATTCAACGTGACGAAACACAAGTTTCTGTACGGAGTTCTGGACAAGTCAGTTTAAGTGGATTTACCTTAGATCGACTTTAACGACACAATCGCACCAGTCCCTGCTTCATTTTTCCTTTGTAAACTTATGATGCCTCTTCTTCTCGTGATTTTAGGGTACAATAAGTTGGAAAGTGAGCTTGTACATGGCTACTGGCCGAAATTTTATAATTTTTTTATGTCAAACGTGCAAGCGATTCCGCCAGTGTAAAATATCTTTTGTAAAATCGTACGGCATGTAAAATAAAAGTTTCAAGAGACTGCAATCATGATGGCCAGGCAGAAAACGAAGTGCTCGATCTCCGCTATTTGTGAATAACACGCGGAAACCATTACGATGGAATCTTTTACATCAGGCTAGAAAATTCGTCGTAAATGCTAAGGTAAGGCCCACTTCGGTGCTTCGAATACTCTCGAATGAGTTCTTCTTTGGAATGCAAAACACCTGCTCTGAACACAGAGGCGTCTGTATTTGCATTGGCTAGAAGTATAGGAGGGTGCTAGTATATATGTGAGGGATAGTCTTAACCAATTAGCCCTAACATGACCGGAACTTCAATGTTGAGAGTTTGAGATCGAGATTCAAGCAATATTGCATTCGGACTAAGACTGAAATCTAATCCAAAGTCGTGACCTTACGCACAAGAATCAAGTTGTATTGAAGTTCAGATTCGGTTCAGATTATCTCTTCCAACGTGGGCGAAACAGCTACGTCCGAGCTCAGCTCTAAATGGAGGAAAATTACTTAATGTGTGAACTGAGTGGCAGAGATGTGATCGATGGGTGTCGTGTAGGAAGACTTGGTCTGGGTACCTTCTCTTTCTGCTATGGTAAGCTAAGAGTTCGCAGACTCCGTAGCTTAACACACTATCATATGTCAAGAGTTCTACAGGCACAGAGGCCATAAAAACTATTAGTAGGCACAACCTTTCCGATGAGCTGATTCAAAAGCGTAGATGCTTAGGCAACAGTGTGATGGTGTTATGTGTGTGTCCGCAATGTCTGTCTCCGAGGCAATGTCTCATTATGTCTGTTCAGGCTCAGTATCTGTTAGAGGGTGGTCGCGTATGGTTGTACGCGCTGAGAACTCATAGAAGCACTTAAGTATCATTTCGTGTAGTGATGGCATAAGTTCGGTGAAGTACACCAATATAGCCTGACAATGTATATGTGTGAGGGATATTGTGCGGATCCGAAAATAATAGCAAAATTCTTTCCCCTGGCATCGTAATTAAAAATGTCTTCTGACTCCTCCTCACTTTTAATTAGTTCGAGTTTTCTGACCACGTGTCTTCTATTTTTGTTATTTTTTTCGCAGCGTTGCTGTAGAAATAGGCTGCAGTACAGTGCAATGCAAAAGGCCTCACAGGACTTAAAGAGTTTAGAGGACATAAGGAGGACAAAAAATTAGACAATTAAGCCTCGGTTTCATAATTGTAACGACTAAGCATTTCTTACCCGCTCTACATCATGTGGCGTAAATCATTGGACGATGGTGTTATACCAAGCACTTATAAACACGCAATCATTACCCCAATCCCAAAAGCCGGAAATAGTANTCTCTTTGGTCGCAAACTGCGGCACCACAGAAGACACCCAGCAGAGTGACTCCACACACGTGGGGTGACGTGAACAACGTCACCTGGACTTCTTCCGAAGACTCTCAAGGTACTGCAAAACTAACTAGAACGCGTCGTGGCCTAAGACCATCACCCGCAGTGGGGATAACTTCAACGCGCTCATTTTGATGAACAGCCAACACTAGATTCGGCATTTTTCACAGCTCAGTCAACCCACCTGACTGCCTGCCTGAAAAAATATTATTATTATCATAATTATGAGTCAACTCTTTCTGCCTCTTCTGCTGTGGAAACACAAGAAAATTAAACGCTGTCAGTTTTGAAGGTCGGCTTACTCTAGAGTTCTGGCATTTTTTCACATCTAGGTCAACCGACCTGACTCCCGGCGATTAATTATGAACATTGCTCAACTCCTTCTTCCTCTAATGAGTGGACAGACAACCAAACAAATACAAATATATACTTAAATCGTCAATGAAAACTTTATCACCGCTTTTCGCTTCGCTCGCGGGTGATAATGAAAGAGTAAGGAGAGTCTAATATCTTTTGACATGAGCAAATAGCTGCTCACCACAATTACGCATCTAAGGTTTCACACTGCAATTGCGCGCTCAGCGCGGTTCTCTTGTTGAGGCACCTGCAAGTAGTCGCCTTAACCGTGCGCCTCAACTAGAGAACTCCCATGCGCTGGTTCGAGCATGCAGATAGATGACATTTTGGACTCAGAAGAGTGTACGGCTGCAGTCGACCACAGAATGTCTGCGCTGGTGGCGTCTTTTATGAAATTGCTACCCTCAACCGCAAGTTCAGTACCCCCCTCCCTGTTGAGTATCAACGACAGAACTGATGACGCTGCATTTTACCGAGCACGAAGACTTTCCTCCATGACAAATTAGGAAGAGAACATTCGACCTCATTACCAACAATGTCAAATGAGAGTCATCGAACAGACACGCAGCCATCAGCAAAGCACAACCTCTACGACAAGACTGCACAAGCTGCGTCTTGCAGTCCAGTACAAAACAACTCCAATCGACAACAGAAGAACAGACATTCAGCCGTCAGGCAGTGATTGGGCCTTTGGACACACAGGGAAGATACAAAGCTGTTACCATCACAACAGACGCTTTCGCCTATCTAAGCGGACTTGACGGTATTAGGAGACTGTTGATGAGTTGCCTGACAAATGAAGCGAACAGCTAGACCCTAAGGTGATGCTACTGGCGGTGTAGCTTCCTATATACGCTGAGAAAAGTGTCCTTCCAAAACGGGCACAGCTTCTCGTATCGTTCTGCTACAAGCAGGGCTTCCCGTGCTATTCCGAAGCGAGCACAGCTTCTCGTATCGTTCTAAGACAAGCACGGCTTTTGTGCTATTCCAAAACCAGCACGGCTTCTCGTAATATTCCAAAACCAGCACGGCTTCTCGTAATATTCCAAAACCAGCACGGCTTCTCGTAATATTCCAAAACCAGCACGGCTTCTCGTAATATTCCAAAACCAGCATGGCTTCTCATAATATTCCAAAAGAAGTGCGGCATCTCGCAATATTCCAAAAAAAGCACAACTGTCCGTCATAGTCCAAAACAAGCGTGGCTTTTCGCAATATTGTAAAACAAGCACGGCTTCCCGTGTAGCGACGGGTACTACCTGCCCAGGTGTGTTCCAGCTACACGGCTCCCGCCAGCTTTACCAGTGGTACACGGGAAGACCTGCTGGTTTTGGGATACGACTTTTTTCAACGTATGGTACCAGCTCCGCGATCAATTTGCGTCTGAGATTCTTTTGACTTTTATTGTCTATCGAGTTATTATTATTATTATTGTGAAAAATACACCAAACTGGCGAAATGAGAACGACGGAAACTCCATAGGGTTGTCAACCCTCACGCAACCAGCCCAGCAAGAGAAGAATGAAAGTTAGAGAATTAAGATCACAGATTCACTCTGTTTACAAAGCGCTTAAAGCTGCCAATGCCAGCGCCGACTAAGGCTGAGCCATCAAGATTATTACAAATACTTACACGGTTCTATGCTTCTGCAACCACGCGCCATTTCTTCTATTTCTTCTTCATTATTCCTTCAAAGCGAACAGTGGGAGCATTGAGCGACGTTCATACAATGCTCTTCTTGCGAGAATATGCAGGACGAATGTCTGACGAACCCGAAGTGCTAGCCAATAGTCAGATGCAAATCTAAAATGAGGGTCTAGCACTGCAATAGTAACACTTTTGTAGCATGCAGGAGCCGAAATGAAATTCAAACATTTTGTAAAAGAGTGTTGTCTCCTTTCCATGGCACCAGTAGTCGAAGGCTTCGTCAGGGATGCAATGGTGTCATGGTGAAAATCCTTAATTTGTGGCTATGAACACTAGGGGTTTGCTTGCAGCCGTACAGTATTTTCACTTAATAGTCTATTACTATTGTGATACAAAACTGTGCAACTATGCGACACTATGACCCCAAAGGCCAGTTCGATTCTCTCAACTAAGTCGAGATAATATAGCTAAGTTGAGTTTAACTTGTTTGGATCTTCATTCGCGATCTTTAGATTCGCTACATGAGATTGGGACTTAAGCATTGAGTCTAAGACAGTCTCAAGCGTTATCGATTGTTGATACGATGCAGCAGACACAAGGACGACGATCCATTACAAACTTAGACTGTAACACATAAGATACGGGAACCATGATGCATTAGCCTAAAGATTAAGATATTTTAGTCACAATTATGTACTACGACCATTTAGTCACAATTACTACTGTACGTTCTATTTTACTTTATCCATTTTACTAAGGCAGTTTGGGCGTGGTCAAATTCCTCTACAGCGTTGCCAACTCTATGGGCATTTTTGATATTTTTCTATATGCAGGTAATGGGCGGGGCTATGACATGGGCCGAATAAAATCTCAGAAATGCCCACAGAGCTGGCAACGCTGTCGAGGAATTTGACGGCGCCCAAGCTGCCTTGATAATATGAACAGAGTTTAGACAGGAGGAACCATTAGCCACAATACACGGAGTGCGAGAAATGAGACGTATAGACTACGATCCATTAGTTGCAAAAACTATGATTCAGTAATCATGTGGCCAATGATCCATAGACCCATGGGCTACGACCCATTAGTTACATGGATTGCAACTCATTAGTTATATAGACTGCAACCCATTAGTAACATTGGACTGCGATCCATTAGTTGCATGGACTGCAGCCCATTAGTTACATGGACTGCGACCCATTAGTTACATGGACTGCCACCCATTAGTTATATGGACTGCCACCCATTAGTTATATGGACTGCCACCATTAGTAATATGGACTGTCACCCATTAGTTACATGGACTGCAATATTTTATTCTCATATATTATCATCCATTTGACTAATGGATTATTATCCATTACATGTAAGAGCTACGAACCATCAGTCACATTCACTATACGTTCCATTAGATACAAGGATTACGAGCCATTAGACACTAGGTCTAAGATACATGAGATACAGGGATTACCGTTACATGCAGTAACTTTTAACAATTGAAAACAGGACTACGATCCATTAGACACTAAGAATTGGATCCATTAGATACTAGGCCTAAGATCCATTCGATACATAGGGTACGATCCATTAACTTTAAGACCAGAGATCCATTAGATTTAAGATCCCCAGATCAGAACTGGCAAGATTGGAGGTGAAGGAGACCGAAGTTCCGTATCGAGGCCAATGTTTTGGATTGTGTCCAAAAAGTTAGCGAGGATCGACCGATGATTCAATAACCAGACTCTTTTGAAGCTTTGCTATCTTTCCAATCCATTTGTTGTAGTCGCTAGATCGATTCCGGGCGACGTTATAATGTCTTCTCAGGAAGGATGTCTATTAACGATCTCATCTCCAGCTCTGATTGGCTTAATCATGCCAAAAAAGAAAAAAAAGGCAAAAGAATCACGCTCCTCTTATTCGACTCTCCTCCATCTTCCCGTCCTCTCTGGCGTTTTTGTTTGAGAAACGAAATTTCTGTTCAGTGACGAGACCAATTCGACATCAGAGAAGAAGCTACTTCAAAAAAATGAGGATTCCTTCTTACAAAGAAATTCTTGGCATAGAACATTGTATACGATCCTTCTCCGCATAATTCAGTTTTCGGCCTTCTCTAGCGTAATTGGCTTACGAGAAGCGTTTCAAACTTGACCAAAAATGGAGAATCGAATGTTTAATGTTTAACGTTGGTATCATCTTACAGAACATATAATTTGATTAGCTACTACTCATTGCGGTGTGAGAATTGAAGTTTGCTCAATATCTCACCATGATCGCTGTTATAACTTTACCCAGGAATTTCCTAATATGCCAGCAACTGAGCGTCCTTCAATGTTATGTTATTTCTGAAGCTGATCAATACCACAACCACAGGAGCATCAACCAACCTCGACCAACTTGAGGGTGCCTGTCGTCATCGTCGACATCGGCCAACTGCCTTACGCATTAAGCAAACTGCTTGAGGCGAGTGCACACGACAGTAACATAAATGAGCTGTCTCAGCTAATTCTCTGAATGTTTTTTTAGCCTCCATAGACATAGCGTGTGCCTGCCAAAAAAGGTGCTAATATGTTCTCCATCAAGTCGATCAGTCCTCTCAGCAATGCTAATAATAGAGCTTCGGAAATCTTTTCACCTTCCAAGTGCGTGGTACTTGGACAGCATACCGCTTCTGTGCTGTTGAAACAGGTGCAGCAAAGTATTCGAATGCAGTCTTGAGGCAACTAGACTATTTAGGTAACTTGTGAGCCCGTCCTTAGGAACCAAGCGACTATTGCAGAGTTTAATCGTATTACACAAACCATAGACAACACCATAGACGGCACTCTCAGATACCCAAGTGGGCAATAATGGCAAATTGATTAAGCTTCGATAAACTCCTTCTCAGTCAACAGAGCGACAATAAACAAAGAGTATACTGTTCTCAATTATACAGAAATGTGTTTATCAGCAAGAAATACAAATTCGTAGCTGGACATTAACTGCGGACGACGATAAGTGAATTTAAGGAAACTGAAATAAACTAAGACTGGCTAAAAATTGATTTTACAATTTACCTTTTGGTCACAGTCCATGTGTGCGTGATTCTTCCCAATTGCTGCATTTCTTGCGTCTCCAAGAACACTTTACTTTTGTTGCAGCTCGCTATGTTGCCTGGAACTGCTTTTATCAAGACTTTATCAATTTGCCATTTGACCTATAGTGGACAGTCAAGTGTCGTGTGGTGTATGCTCGACCTAATCTATTAATCGACAGCCTCTTCATTATTTGGACTTCCCGTTTCCACAAAAAATTTCTATGCGGGACTGCAAAGTAAGGAACTCATTAGCGGAATGCAAACAGTGCTCTTTGGGCCTCCTTAATGCTAATGAGCAAGCTGTACCGCCAGTAAATTTTTTATTTTGAAAGTGTTGCACGACACGATAATTATATCATATTTACTGCAGAAGTAGTGTTTGTTTTACGAATCGTTCAACTATACTGGCGCGTAAGCAAGATGATATTGCCATTTTTTATTGCAAAGCGCCGCAATAAAGTTTTATGTGTCACTTTTTCCTTTATTCTATTTATAGCTTGAACGATACTTGCGCGTAAGCAAGATGATGAGAAAACATTCTCCATTTTTAAGCAAGGACAAATGCTGTGCTTAATAAACTTACTTTTTCTCCATTCTGGGTATAGCTTGAACAAAATCTGCTTGTACGTAATACTATTAGACTTACATCCCTCAGTTGAAAGTTCGGCAGTAAATCCGTGGAAGCACATAGTCTTCTACTGCGCTCATAATTTCTCGTCATGTTGCTCATTAAAATTATTGAGTAGCGCAATGACGCATAGGATACGGTAGCATACGGACGTGAGCGTATACGGTCTAAGTCTCATGATTAAAAAGGTCGCAATGCCTTATTTTCTGCGGTAATTATTTATCCATGTAGTGACTGGGTCCAGTGCCGCAAAAGCCTACCTCCGGCAGCTACTGTGGTAACCATTGAAAATGATGGCTCTGGATGTCGCCCTGTAAGTCACTCTAGCCCTTTTTTTTCTTCAATGCCATTCATTTACGACATTTACACTCATCAAACAAGGTTACGCCTACAGAAACAGTGCGGTTAAGCCAAACATTTAGAGGTTAAGGCATAGCAGAAACCGATACAGTATTCCGTTTGCGGTACAAGCGATCCAAAACACGTTTTGAGATGGCTAAGGTCCTCTCCCGTTAGTTCCATGGTAACCAAAAGAGTGCTAAATCGATGTCTCTCTCCATGCTAAGCGCAAGGTTGACCTGAGCAAGCCGATCCTATGTGGGAATGCGATATCTTAGATTTTTAATGCGCCCTGAACACAGACCCAGTCTGTAACTGCTAATCTCTTGCTCTGTGATGTTAACCTAAAGAGAAATAAACCAAGCGGTCTTCTTCCTCCACCTTTAATTTCGAACACATCGTTACTTTCAAATGAAACCATTCAATAAATTGAGTAAGTATGATAAAAAATTAGGACTGTTGTGAATAACTTTAGCGAATAAAACTGAAACCACGATGTTGATTTTTCACAGAAAAAGAGCTTGCCACCCTAGGGTTCCTGAGCAGCAGCATCGATAGACTCATCTTGGTAATTCTACGCATGTCATGTTACAGCGAACAAATGAAAATGGACATTAGATAAGTCAAGTATATATTTAAACTAGACTACTCCAACAAAATCATCAGTAACGTTCTCATATGTTTCACACTGTGTGTATTAATATCACACTACGAAGACGACTGTATGAGTAAAACTTATGTACGTAGTTAAATTTGGGTCACGTTTTCCCGCAGTGATGATCATCACTTTCAATTTACGATATGTTCTTTCTCTAAGTCTTTACAGAATTCATGAATATGCTAACGGAGGTCAGTGACAGCACTTGCTATATAAATATAATGAACCATTAACTTTTATACTTAAGAGAATGAAAAATTAGTAGTAGCGCGAATGGGTCAAACTTACGCTGGCTAGCGGGCTTCGCAATCGATGTACCAAACAATGCTAATCCTACGAGCAACCGACGCTTTATATTTTGATTAGATGATATTCATGATCACTGCAGTATTTTTTGTAGCTGCAGGGTGTCGTCTACCGTAAGTTAATGTTTTAGGGTTAAGGACACAGAGCTCGGAAAGTATCATCTCCTAGCCCCTTCCGCTGACCAAAATTCAGCTCTTCTAGGAGCTGACTCCAATATGCTTGTAAAAAAATATTTTTAGTTGGTCAGAGAACTTAACGCTTGCAAGTTTTGACTTATAATGTGTTCGGAGATACTATTTCCTTCATCATAATTAATTGACAAACGTTTCAACCTGAAAAATTGAGAAAAAAATTGGAAAGTCTTTTTTTAAATTTATGTTAAAATTGTGTAAAATAAAACTCTAGATCCCGCCCGTAGCATTGCACAACATCACTTAACAACAGCGTGACAGTCATTTAGCCCGAACAGACATCACTCACAGAGCACGGACACACAGATAGAGATAGACACTGATATCCTAACAACCTCGCCTTCGCTGTGGCATAATGAAATGTGAATGACGAGCTGATCGTGTATATGAGAATCACAGTCTGGTATCCATTGATGCTGGCAATGGTAAAAGTGTTCACTTGACGTAGGCTAGTAAGTGTTTGCACGGAATATTGTGGGGCAGCGGTGAAACGGCTACGTTGCTGACTAGTCACCGGTTGGCAAAGGGATCCCGTCGCATAAGTTAGGTGCAGTTGTCTACGTCCTTTATTTGCATTATGACGTCATCAAGTTCACGCCAGAAATAAAGTTAGTTGCAAGGAAATATATCGTGCGTTATCTTTCCAAGACGTTGTGAACTGCAGAGCAAGGATACCGGAATACGACCATCCACCATACATACGGAGGGGATCGAGGTGAGGAAGCTGAAGTACCGGTAGGTTCCCAAGCGAAGGAAGATTTAGGGCGGCATTAGGGCGATATTTGCCGCTGATGACAGGATGCTTCTGGCGCCGACATGGACAGACGAAGGCATTGTAGACGATATGAGCACCATGGTCCAGGGTCGCAGACGCTCCCGACCAAATTATTGGAAACGGTTAAGAAAGGCAGCAATTTATTACCCGCACAAAGAGCGCCAAAAGCAGGGGAATGCTTCGCCATGACCAAGATAAAGACTTCTGCCTTTGGGCGCCGCAAGAAGAATGAACCTGGAGAAACGAGCTTTTCGACAGGGCTATCGATTTCGCCGAGAAAAATGCTACGGGACGCCCCACGAAACCTGGTCGGTGGAGCTGTTTAGTGAGATAATCGATTGGGGGAATAAACTAGTGGGGAAAGGGAAAGTGAACGGTGCAATATTAGATGCAGTTATATAACTGAAGACGAGAAAGTTCATTGGGAATATTTCTACGTAAAATAAAACTTTCGTAGTAGTAACCCAAGCTGCGAGTGAAGTACGGTGGCGCTAAAACTCCAGCTAGCACTGGGTTAGAGTCTGCTTTAGTAAATGGGTAAGCAATAGCCTGTGACAGGGACTACGAGCATCGTATGAAATTATAAATTAAATTTCTAGCACTAAAATCTTGCAGATAGAACGACCTAACTGTGTCCATTTTAGAAGGTTTGTCCCTAAGAGGACTATTTTTGTAAGGTCTCGGGATAAGCCGTGGTTTGACGACCAGTGTCGGTTAGCTTTCGAAGCTAAACATGAGGCCTATCGGGCATGTCGACGTTCGCGTGACCGTACGTTGTGGTTGACCTATGTTGATCGTACGGCCGAGGCTAAGCGTGTGTATGAGGAGGCACAGCGTCGTCTGAGGCAGCGTTCCAGGGAGTCTCTGCTGAGTATTGACCATCCACATCGTGGGTGGAGTGTGCTAAAGGGTTCAGTGTTCGGTGCTGAACCTTCGTTGCCGCCCCTTGTTGGTCAAGGTGGGGGCATCATGACTGATCCTATGGCAAGGGTGGAGCTTTTGTCGGCTCACTTCAACGGGAAGCAGAGCAGATATGTTATCGCATTGGTTCATGGATGCCACCCTGAACCTCGCTTGACCTCTTTGGCGTTCAGATCTGGTGCAATCAAGGTGCTGCTTGAGGGCCTTAATTCTTATGGAGGTGTGGATCCGGTGGGCATGTTTTCCTTTGTTTTATAAGCAGCTGGCTGATGTTCTTGCCCCCAAGCTTTAGTGATCTTCTGGCGCCTCATACGGTTAGGAAGTTTTCCTCGTTGCTGGCAAACAGGAAATATTACTCCTATTCCCAAGGGTCCGGTGTCGCCCTATGTGGCCAAGTATCGACCCATCACACTGACGCCCATTTTGTCGAAGGTGTTCGAGAAGTTGATCGCTGGTAAGCTTGGTCGTTTCGCTGAGGTTACGGGGTTGCTGCCTGCTGGTCAGTTTGCGTAATGAACTGGCTTGGGTTGTTGTGACGCTCTCGTGTCCGTGTCACACCATTTACAGTCTGCACTGGATTGTTGGTCGGAGGCACGCCTTGTCCAGTTGGATTTTATCCCTGCGTTTGACAGGGTTAACCACTGGTGTCTATTATACAAGCTATCGCGATTTTCTTTTTGAGCGGACGCAGAGCTTGTGTCTGTTGATGGCGTTTTGAGCGCCTCAGTCGGGGTGGTTTCTGGCGTCCCTCAGAGTGGTGTGCTTGGCCCGCTGTTGTTCGTTCTTTATACTAGTGAAATGTTCTCTTCGCTTGAGAACACGTTGATCAATTATGCCGACGATTCAACTCTGATAGCAGTGATATCTGCTTCTCGCCTGCGTGATGCTGTAGCCCAGTCTCTGAATAGGTATTTGTCACGCATTACTGCATGGTGCTCGGCCTGGAGTATGAAGCTGAATGCTAGTAAGACAAAGTCCATGATCATCAGTCGGTCTCGGACACTTGTACCGCGACTTCCCCAACTGGAGATTGATGACACTTGGCTTCAGGAGTCTAGCTCCTGGAGATTCATGGTGTTGTCTTTGATGAGAAGCTTACTTGTGAGCCGCACATTGGCAGGTTGGTGTCACGCGCTTCCACTAAGATTGGACTCGTGCGTAAGGTGAATTCCGTGTTTGGTGATAGTCAGGTTGCCCGTAGATATTTTTATGCGTTTTTGCTGCCTGTGTTAGAGTATTGCTCACCGGTATGGGCTTCAGCTGCTGACACTCACTTGCGTCTGTTAGATCGACTTGTTAGTTCAGCCAGCAGGCTGTGCGCTGATA
>LQNS02007216.1:21705659-21717635 GCA_001587735.2 Parhyale hawaiensis
ATATATCAACATCTTTCACTTCCTTTGCCCATGGCTGGCAGAGCCCTTGCAGAATTTGAAAAACTTGGAATTACATTCCAGGGAATCCCAACAATCTCGATGGCAAGTCGATACAGATACCCTCAGCTTCCAGTAAGGGTTTCTCTCCAAATAGCTCCCAAAGGCTCCCTGGCTAACTCGGAATGGAAGCAATTATACCGAAATTTAATCTACTGCAAATATCAAAATTACCAACTAATCTTTACTGACAGCTCATTCATGGAAGAAACTGCAGTAAGTGGTATCCATTCTGCCAATTTCAAAATAAAAACACAGCTCCCCAAACACTCCAGTATCTTTACAGCCGAGCTATATGCCATATATGTGGCACTGCCAGTCATTAGCCAAAATCATACAAAAAGTGTGATCTTTACAGACTCATTGAGTGCCATTGAGGCTTTACGCTCAAACCAGCGCCCATCACACTACTTAGTGCAATTTATCGCAGAACTACTATTAAGAGCACCAACGGGCTCCCTGTTTCTGGAATGGATCCCGAGTCATTGTGAAATAGCAGGAAACGAAACTGCAGACCGCATCGCAAAAGAGGCGCTGACGCTACCACAAGCAGTTAACATCCCACTTAGTAGTAGTGATTGCCAAAGGAAAGTCAAACAATATTATTTTCACAAATGGAAAAGCAAGTAGGAGACTTTCTCTCTGCCTCTGAGAAGATTTGAGCCATCTCTGTGCAACTCCGTACCTGCAGAAGTGCTCGATCCCAACAAGTTGCTGTAACTAGATTTCGACTGGAGGTGTGTAAGATGACCCATGGTCATTTCTTCAATGGAACTATTCCGAGACACTGCAGTGACTGCCGGAGAAATCAGAGCTTGCAACATGTTTTTATTGACTGCCCTAGCTTCGCTGGTAAGAGGACCCCTCTCCATGATGCACGTAGAGCAATGAACTCCCCCTTGACTATGGAGACCCTGCTGTCACCAGAATTCATAGCAGAAAGCCTCATCTCCTACCTTGCCGCCACTGAAATGATTGGTGAAATGTGAAAGCTGATACATCTGCTGAAAAGGGCGCCCGGGCCTACATTGGTGGGACGCCGTATTTCAAGTAGTAAGAAGTAAGATCAGTAGAGATGTCACTCATCTGAGCACACCTTTAAGCTGGTTCACACGACAATCCCATGAACGCCTTTATTTTAATGCACAATAGAAGGTTGACGTTGGATTACCCCTAGTTTGAGAGATGAAGCACACAGTAGGGTATTGTCAATATAAACGTACACTGATTGGCCTCTGCATAGCTTACATAGATCTTATAAATTTAGCAATAGAAACCGGAAATCGCACAGTTTTAGGCTTGTAATAATTCAAGGGGGATTTCATTTGTTTAAAATATAGCCAGCAGAATATGAAACAACTACTGCTCAATGCTAATTTTTATTAATTTATCACGAATTCCTCCTCCAGGAGTTTCAATCTCGTAACTGCTCAAGATTCCAAGCCGTTGTAATTAACTGTTTTTCATGCCCCAACTTAACGTCCCTGAGCTCGGCGAATCTGCAACATTTGCTATGCTTGCACGATCAACATTTGGTTGAGTTTACTCTCTTCATCTTCTTTTCTTCCCCAGTTATCTCTATGATTCTGACGTGATGGCACTAGCTCATAGAGAGCCGGAGCATAAGTCCCAGATGCTCTATGGGAATGGCCCTATTGGCCCTTGTATTGTCCACTATCTTATGTAATTTATATCAAATAGCAACGATATAAATGCATTGGAACTGCATCTTATATGCACGCATTGTTTTAAAATTGATTTATTCTGTTTATCGTTTAGCATTGTCAATATGAATACGGATGGTTAAAATTTGTAATTTTCACTATAAGCAAATTTGAACCAATTCAGTCATTTCTTAAGAGACAAAGCTAGCTACTGCCAATCCTCAGTAACTTCTCATTTTAAGCACTACCCGCCCTACAGCCCTCTTTGGAGGCTTTATAGGACCAGTGGCATTAATTGGCTTACGTATTTAACCCAGGAGTTACGGTTAGCGGCTGTTTTAGTTAGCAGGGTACAGATATAATTGGATTTCTCAGCTGAGCTGCGGGTTACCATAGTTAATTCTTCGACCTCAAAACTAATAGGAATGCACTCAGAGCCCAAACGGTAAATGTTGAGTTTAGGACCCGTGGAGAGTTAAAAGGCATACTGTACGTAATTTCATGTATTTTCATGTGCTGAGTCCCAATATGACCTCGAGAATAGTCGGAAATACGTAGTTTTCGATAGATTTGACTTTGAAGTTCCCATTGTTTTTCTATGAAAAAAAAAACAGCCGTCGTCATATAGGCTTCCTAGCGACCCCATAGGAACCTACCCTGACGTAACCTAACCTAGGTTAGGTTAGTTCACAGTCAAAGATCTCGAAGACTACGCATCTCCGACCTGTGAATTAGTATTCAGCGCTCGAAAATACGAGGGATTGCATACAGTATACCTTGTAACTCTCCATCGGTCCTAAACTGAACATTTACCGCCCAAACTTCTCGGCCTGCAGATGGACTTGAATCTCCTATAAACGTTTTGCAGGATCGTGGTCAAAAGAAATAAAAATGCCGCAGATAGGCTACGCCCAGCTCTCTTAAGCGCAAATTGGAGTTTAATCCTATAGGATCATTGCTAGCGAGGACTCATCTGCACGGAGCCGTCAACTCTAAACATCTCATGAATATCAGTCTGCATGTCGGGCAAGGGATATGAAGGAAAGTAATACTATTATCTGCGTTAATCATTCACTGATGGGGTACAACCTAAAGTACCAGAATTTTATAATCATCCTGTAGGTCACCTCAAGTTACTTTCTGCTGCGAAAATAAACAATATATATATATATATATATATATATAAATGAATGGCAGAAATGTTTTAGACTGCATCTAATGCCGAGGTCGCACTGTGCTATCACACGTTCAACTTGTGGTTGAACGCCCAACTTGCACTAGTAAAATTGCTAGCTAAAATACCAAAGGAAGGTAGTGCTGTTGCTAGTTGAACGGCCTCCCATGAGTTGCATGTGCGATTACGCGGAGTGCTCCCGGCAATAAATAAGCACTTTCCATTAATCAACAACACCACAGCGAGGCGAGGGTAGAACGGCATGGAGCTAAAAACTCTAATGGACGCAACAGATTAGTCGTAGCCCCAAACAGTTGAACAAGAACTAAAGTCGTAATAATTCAACCAGAAAAATGCTCTTCAGAGTTGCCGAAGTCCAGGAGAAAAAGCTTGGCAGGTTCAAAGTGAAGTCTCTCCGGGCCTGCCAGCGACCTGCCTCTGACATCAACAAAAAATTCCTCTTTCCATCTCTCAAATTCAGAAAAGTTCTCCTCATGATATATTGGACGTAGTTTGTTTTTACGGGGAACAACGTAGTGTAGATTTGGCAGGGTTTTATTGAAGCGTAAAGAGGGCATGGTGTTAGGGTGATGATCATGCAGGGTTGCTCACACTATCCTGCTTCTCTTCTTTCCATTTTAGACGAGTTCTCCTTATGATACATTGGACGCAGTTTGTTCTCACGTCACGACGAGCTTTAGAGTACAGATTCAGTGAGATTTTGTTGACACGGTGTTCTAGGATCACTTACGTAAGGATAGTACCTATTATAGTACTCTACGCCTGAAAGTAGTTTAAGAGTTAGGTTAGATTCCATAGCTGCATGGCCCATTCCCAGCAAGGCTCTGAGAGTCACACTTCGACTCTTTGTGAGCTATTATTGTTATTTTGGCACGTTAAAAAGAAGCCCAGGGGAAAACTGCAAAGAGGGTTACTGTGATTGATTAATTACAGCAGATACGCTAGACTCTGAGACGTTCAGTTAAAGGGAAAATGAAAGCGAGTTGACCTTAATCAGCTTTCAACTTCCGCCTTCTACTTAATTTTATTTGAATATCAGGCTAAATGTATATCATTTCGAAATATTTCTTTTAAAAATTTCACAAGTAATACATTGCTCGTGACACTTAGAATAATGAAAAACTACAGTGGCAGTTGACATTACGATACTTTTTATTGTATAACTCTGCAGTTAGATATTTTTCATTGTTTAACATTATGCAGCCATATTCTAGGTTGATCTCCTGTGAATCTAATTCTAATGATAAAATTAAGTACTAACGAGGCCATAATTATTGTTAATATATATAGCCGTTTCGTATTATAATAATTCATCATCAGTAGTTTCGAGTTAGTTAGTTATAGGCAGAAAGATTAAGCCTCCGTTTCCGAGCAGAACGATACCACAGAGGAAAGAGCAAGGGACATATAGTATGCCGATAGAAACGGGGAACCCATGCACGAAGGTGTTCCCACACAGGAGCAACGTGCATGGGAACAGCAAGTCGGAAAAGAAGAGGAAGAACAGAATAAAGCATATGCAAGCAGGAGTATGAAATCGGGAAGGAAGCAAAGTGGGCACGAAAGACAGACGTCCTGAATGCTTTAGCTAATGACTGAGGTAACCTACACGAGCCCCCTGGGGTTGCCGAACCCCATAACATAGGATGGGAAACATAACTAATCTAACCCTATGGCCCATCCTATGCCCCCCGAGGGGACCAGAGATTTAAAAAAAAAACATGCTAAGAGTTAGGATTATAATGACCACTTCGGAATAAAAGAAATCAAATTTATTTGTGAGAACTGTTTTGAAACATGGAATAGCTATGAAATTAAAGAGAGCTTCACAGCCGACGTAAAGCAATTATTCAGCTCTGACAGAAGTTTAAAAACATATAATGGTGAAACCTTCGCAAACACGCAAACATTTTAGCACAAAAAAGCACCTCTCTATTCACACGTGAGAATTAATGGTCCGTTGGTAAAAAATTTTCGAGCTCCGTTCATCCAAACGACATTTTCACGGCTACGGACTGAACACCATGATAAAAATACTTCTGACATGCAAAATAGTATAATGGATGATATCCCTTGTCTTGAAAGTTTATGCTAAGTACAATCATATAATAGAATATCTTGAAAATAATAAACCATTGCGGGCTCCGAAAGCGAACTGAACGTCCTACACTCCGATAGATGTCTCTGGTGACCAGGAAGCAAAGATTGTAAACTAAGCACAATACGATATAAATAAATAACACTGAATAAAAGATGGAGATTATGCGCTGGAAATGTCAACCGCTATCTATGGCAGTAGCCTCGGCAGTAGCTCTTGGCTTCCTGCTGGTGGCGGTTTGTTTACAGAATTTCGTGCGTTTGACAAGTGAATCGAGCGCAAAAGTGCTGCAGGCTCCGTCTAGAATTTTGCGCAAAAGCGGGAGTGTGCAGGTTTTAGACGCAGATTTCTCGCGCAAAACTCGGCTACCCGTTCTTTTGGATAGCGTGTGGCATCAGCATAAGAATTCTAAAATGCTATGTTCAGTAGCCCTTTGCGTTGAGTCTAAGTTACAAAAATTGCTGTTCTTGAAACATGTTCAACGTTCAATATTCGCACAATGTTTTTACGAATGGAAAAGTTGCGGGTTTTGCTAAGTTTGGCCTGCTCCAAACTAAGTTCCTCTGAGTTGGGTGCACCTCACAAAATTGGAAAGCAATACTTCCACTGTCGAGCGCACCTCAGTGGTATGTAATTAGAAATGTGACCTCTGCATTTTAGAATCCGTAGTGTGAACAGCTACTCAGTAGAGTCTTCCCCCTTGCGGTAGGGAGGAATTTGCCGAAGCATCATAGACTATGACGTTACTCGCGACTTTGCTTTGGTTACGTGAGAGTACAGCTTCTATTAAGGTAATTTATTATCAGTTAACTGAACTGTATTACCGACGAAAAAATAAAGTAAATCAGGACCGTAAAGTCCGTTAGAGCAGGCGCCACTACCCAGCTAGAACCCAACTTAACTATGTCGCTACCGGCTGGCAACTAACTAACGACGGACGTAGAAAAGCGGATGCGGGCACACAGACTTCTTCAAGATATACCACCACGGTTTTTACGACACAGTCCCATTTCTGCGTAGCGCCACTGCCGCTCTATCGTCTCATATAATGTATTATGAACAAATGAGTGGTAACCTTACTAAGAACAGGAGTCGCCGCAGAAGCTAAAACCGCAATTCCGCTTTTGGGCGGCTCCGCGGCGGCCCCAGATATTGGTAGGGAAGCGGCTCGAACACAGCTGTGTATCTATCTTGTACTGCGGATCTGCTGCTCACCGTCTTAAGTAGTAATGCTGCGCATTTTAGGACGCATTCGATTGGGATATAAAGTCAAGTTACTTTGCGTAAATCGAGCGGAAAGTCACTTCAGACCGTTCTCTTCACCACTCTGACTTGGGTTTAAGGCCTTAAGAGGAACCGGCTTGGGCATATTATACTCAAGTCTGCTCCGGAGGTCGCTTGACTTTTGTAAGCTAATACGCGTGACTTTACCCTAATGTAAACAATACAATGGTGGCATGGAAACGAGCTTTCTTCCTGTCGGTGAATTACTATTAAAACAAAAGGAAGAATTTTTGGAATTTTAACTTCCTAAAACAGTGAAACTAAATATATACCGGGTGTTTTTTTTGGAGGGTCAAATTTCAACCATGTGTAGAAAAACTGAAAATAAATCGATTTTTAGAAATGTTAAGATGCCCAAAACTCCTTAGTTTCAAGTTATATAGAGTTGAAGAAATTTAAAGCTTTAAGTATTTTACTACGTGCGCGCCAATGTTAGCGCTAAATTTGATCGTTCAGCACGTTCCTCACCCCACCAAAGCAGTTTACATTATTTTTACAATAAAAATTGGAATTATTTCATGGTTAGGAAAAAATATCTGCAGTTTCAAACTTAGCATTTAACGTAATCACACTACCGCATGGCGGACACTACATCGTCAGAGTTTACATCCGTGTCGTTTCCAAAGAAATGCAAGGGTTGCTGCCACCAGATTTTGAACCTTGTGTACAATTTTCAGAGTGGCTCATGCAGCAGAGAACAAGGGATCCCAACTTCTCAAAGCTGATTCTTTTCCACAGATGAAGCGTATTTTACTCGATAAGGGGTTTTTAACATTCATAATAATAATCATCTGGCTCAAGCGTAATAATCGTCATGTCATTCGCCCAAATAATCATCAACATCGATACAGTGTTAACGCATGGGCAGGAATGTGGTGGGAAAACGTGCTGAACGATCAAATTTAGCGCTAACATTGTCGCGCACATAGTAAAATACTTGAAGCTTTAAGTTTCTTTAAGTCATTATAATTTGAAAATTTAGCAGTTTTGGGAATTGTATCTTTCATAAAATCGATTTATTTTGAGTGTTTCTACCTATGTTTGAAATTTGTCCCCCTAAAAAAAACACCAAGTATATACACAGTATATATTAGTTCATTTCTATGACAGCAAGAAAAGAATAGAAGAAACCTTATATCTGGGTAAACTTAAGTATTTGCTTTGGTATCATTTACTCAAGCTATTGATTGCTGAAATGATAAAGACATATCAGTCTCTCTCTAGGACCAGTATTATGTATTGTTTACACATAATGCCATCACTGTCGCGTCCGGTGTATCACAAATAACCTTTAAAAAGTTAGCTGAGCAAGTTCCATACTTCTAACCTATCTTATGGAAAGACATTGTTGCAGCTTGCGGTTAAAATATCCATAATATTTATTTGCTTTCAGGGATGCTTAACTTTTGAATGTCTGGAACGTAGGATAGGTTTTACTAGTGACATTGCAGCTCAGGTTAATGTTTTACAGCTTAAGTCTAAAAACCCGTTCGATTGGGACACGCTTATATATTTATATCGGTCCGAAAAATCAAGTGAAGTGCACGCAAACAATCGACAGCGATGTCCCAATCGAATACGTCCTTGCACCGCTTGTTTTTGTAGTTCACGAACTTGCGTTCATTTACCGTAATTGTATCAGTACACTGTGTATTTCTAATGGCTGTCAACTGGCATAGGAGGAGAGAAATTACGAGAAAAGTTTAGTCGCATATCATATTAGTTGTAACAATATGTTTACAATAATTAGTAATCTCCGAGATTTATTCGTTTCTCTCCCTTTCATTATCTCCACCAAGGAGGTTATGTTTCTTTTTGTCAAAATGTGTCTATCACAAAAATAACTCAAAATGTTATGAAGGGATTTTCGTGAAATGTACGACTAATGTTAGTCTTGTTGCGAAGTACAGCTGATTATCTTCGGTGAAGATCCCTCCAACCGTTTGGGTGATATAACTCATACAGTTGTAGACGGATCTTCATGAAAGTTGCAGGAATTGTTGGGCATATTCGGAATAGCAATTGATTACATTTTTATTGTGATTTGTCAGTCCAGTTATTTATTGATATACATAAAACATATATATATATACATATGATGTATGGCAATACATAACTCAAAAAATTATGAACGGATCTGCATGAGATCTTTAGGAACTACTAATATGTGGCAAGGTACAAATAACCAAATTTGGTGATGATTAGCCCGTCCGGTTGTGTGGTTGACAATAGGCTTCTCTTATTGTCAGAATATAACTCCAAAAGTTAGCTAGGGTTCTCCAAGAAAATTACAGGAACTGTTATTAATATTCAGAACCACAGATGACCAAATTTTCATGATGATAATAAATGAAATCCTGATTTCAGTGTCCAGTCGGCTGCTTATCACATTCCTTGCTTGGCGGAAGTATGCACTCTCAGTGTGCTCTTGTTAGATTTTATCTCGTTATGGCTCGCATTTAAAGCAACAATAGGAAATAGGCTTGAGTTATATTTTTAGTAACGGCATCTTACATCAACCCTTTTGCATTTTCCTTTGTTGCGCTCGCTTCCAGGCTTCTGGAAGAAAAAGTCTGTTTCTATGTAAGTGAAATAAACTTCCCTTCAACGATGTGCGTTTCGCCCAACCTCCTGGCTCCATCTTTCCGTCTCTGTTTATCTCCACGAAGTAGAAACTTGCCCCATAAATGCAACAGAAGGTCTAAATATTCATCATCCGTGAAAAATGGGGACTAAGTCGAGCAAAGTTTGTATGTAACTCACGTCGCTGAGATGCGCGCCGAAGATTTCTAGTCGATTTTCTTTAGTCATGGCCCGGCTGACCCTGGTATTGTGATCTATGGCATTGGGGTCTACCCTGAATTTCCATCTATCATTTTATCGACTCAAATCTTGTTGGATTGTGGGGGTTAGTGGCACATGTACATACTAGACTGCAGTTCAGGAAATCAATAATAGACTGGAAATTTAGTCTGGCAGGCCGCGCTCAAACCTCCACGCGAAGTTATTTCTTTTGACACTCAAGGGTAAAAGGATAATTATTGAGAAACATGTATCAAAATGAGCCAGATGCCGTGATCGTAACGATCGGCAAAGTTTATTTACCGATGGCTGCATTTCGGTAAATTAAACTACAGTTTCTACGGGAATCTACTGCCTGTAACATAGCAGAAAGAAAAGTGCATGGAAGAGGCTGCGATGGACTGAGTTCGGAAAACACACACGGCATTGTTCCGTCAGCAGCGACGCTTGAGTATACATAGAGCCCCTACTGTCGCCTATACAGCACCACTTTCGCCTCGCAGCATCGGCCTTTAACAAAGTAGAAAACGAGTATGAGGTGAGTCCGCTTATTTGCCGTCAAACGTTTTTCTTCAACATGTGCAAAAGTCATTAATATGAGCAGTTAAAAAAATGATGTCAGTTATTTCTTCCGGGATTCAGTGCAGCTAGGTCTAATATTGTTTCGTTATTATTCAAAAGTTTTTTTTTAGATAAAAAGGGCTCATATCAAGACTGAAAATTTCTGCCTGACGACGGCCAAAGGATTTCCGATGGCAAAGCCAAAACTAAATACTACATGGCGGGGAAAGCTATACAGAACTAAGAAA
Organism: Parhyale hawaiensis; assembly: GCA_001587735.2. NCBI lineage: Eukaryota > Metazoa > Arthropoda > Malacostraca > Amphipoda > Hyalidae > Parhyale > Parhyale hawaiensis. Next base: position 21,715,569 of record LQNS02007216.1, read on the forward strand.
TACCCCTCATGGAGCCGCAACCAGCTCTAGTAACAACCCATGGTTCTCCAATGACGCTAAATCTAGACGCAACTAGAGCACTCTGAGAGCGCATACCTCCGCCAAGCGAGGCAACGGTAGCAAAAATTTCAAATTTGCTATGAAACCATAATTTTCTTTGCATAAACTCCAAAACCCAATCATTTGTGCCTTTTGATAGTAATAACAGCTTGTGCAATTTTCTTGAAGATCCGTTCATAACTTTTTCAGTTATACTGCTAACAAACGTTATGACAAACATGAATCAAACATGGAAACGAACAAACTGATCTGCACAAAAATTTGATAATTTATGTCTTCTAACATTACTGACAACCCTCATAAATTTCATAAAGATCCATTCAATATTTTTTGAGTTATTGTGCTAACAAGCATAAAATTAAAAGCAGTGACAAACGAACGAAAAAACAACAGGATCATTACCAAAACTTGGACATTTACACCTTGTTATATACTCAACAACTCATGTTAACTTCATCCAGATCCATACATAACTTTTTGAGTTATGGGATTAAGTAAAATGAGGCAGACAAACAAACTAACGGATGAACATATCTTCACCAAAAGTTAATCATCTGTTCCTCTTAACATACTTAACAATCCCTGTAAATTTCGTCCAATCGGTTCATAACTTTTTGAGTCATCTTGGTGATAGACAGACACGACGAAAACTTAAGCTCCTTGGTGGAGGTAAATATTCTTATTCAAGTGTCAGTTCCGAGCGCAGTGTCTTTCTTTAGACTTTAGTGACATCGATCGCCAAGCGAAAGACGGTTGAGAAGTTTCGGCAGAATTTTTTTTAGATAGTTCGAAGTTAGCCAGCCGTAGATGAGTTATTACAGCGGCCATGATGAATTTCCTCTGAGACTATAAAGAAGCGCTTGCAAAAGCAGGGTTCGGCCGAGCAGATTGCTGCGTAGAAATGCTGGTTTGTCATGATCCTCGCAAACTCCAGGCTTACTGTTCCAGAAAACTTGCAGCAGGCTGAGAGAGGAACGACATTCATATATATGAATATTTGTATTTGCTAGCTGCCTGATTCTGGTCTCTGTATATTCAAAAAGCAGGAATATGATTTTGTTTATCTGAAGTTGAACTTTTTTTATTAAGCAACCACTGATCAAGATTCAGCTCGAGCTGGGCGTGAAAATTCACTTGCAAATTCCCTCAATTATGCCGACAACTTCAATTTTGAGTGAGAATGTGAAAGAGACACGGTCCTAGATTTGCTTGCCGAACACCGTAGCTATGAGTACTGTAGTGTGTATTGAGCATAGCTTAGTGTACAGTATTGTTGCATTATGCGCATTTAAGGAAAGACCGGACTGACTGCGTTAACATCCGCAGCACCCATGAAGAAGAGCTGTAGGGTTAACACATATCTAGAATTAAAAAATTTAGACTGTGCTAGGTTTCGTTAAACTAGCTTCTGTAAAAGAGAGAATCTCTTCAGTATTCTAAAGTTTATTTCAGTGCTTAAAGTTTAGTTGAAGCCAAGCAGCCTTGACTGACGGCTGAATTTTGCCTATAGATAGGTGAAGGGCCGCAGCAAGAGGGCAAAGTATCCGAACGACCGGAATATTTTAGCATCAGACAAGCAACTATGAGTCATGAAGTTGCAAAATATGCCACCGGAGGAGCTGAGCGCGACTTAATGAGCTCCTCAAGAGAATTTTTGCTGACAACAGCGGCAGTTTTTACGCTAGCGCCCAACTTGGTGCTACAGCTCCCGTGAAGTAAAGAAGTGCGTTCAAACGAGCCTCACATGTCGCAGCGACATGTGAGGCACGCCGTCTCAGTTCGGATGATTCCATTCAAATTTTCTATGCTATATGTTATCTTGTTGGATTGAAAACCTTATGTTGACTCGTATACCCCGCATCGTCTAGGCTGCTCATGTAAGATGTGGAGCATATGACTTGGTTTGAATGTTGCACCGTAGTATATTAATCGTACTGAATTTTAGTGAAGGTACGTATAGTAAATACGACGTTGCACTCGAAACAATTCATGCCTCTAATAATCATT
>LQNS02007216.1:21717978-21731741 GCA_001587735.2 Parhyale hawaiensis
TAAACATTCAACATTGTAGCTACTATCCATTTCTCAACAGATCCGGCCATGTGACTTGCATTTCATTAACCCTATTTGCTCCAAGGCTGTACAAAATCGTACCGCCCTACCGTTTTTCGTTCACAGGTCTGCTCCTAGTGATGTTCAGCGCCCAAAATTCTGTAACTTTTCTCAATTTAACATGACTATCAATAAAATTCTAATATACCAGCACATCACAGCCAAAAATATAAATATAGTTATATAAAAATTTCACAAAATTTGATGATAACATTTCCGTGTAGATTTTCTTTTTATACAAAAAGAACTTTCGAAATTATCACTAAAAGACAGCAACAAGGCTAGAAATGAAAAATAAAAGCGATTATACGTTCAGCTTGTGAAAGTATGAAAATTGCGGCAGAGGTGCTGCCGGAGTATTCACCCAGTACTGTCCGGAGATATTTTCTTATATTCGAATTTAATTGACTTTAAAACTGCTCTGAGGCATTATTTTTTTAAATCAAATAGTGGAAAGAACAGTTGAATAATTGACTTTTGAGACAATGAAGAAAAAACTGAGATATTGATTAAGTTATAAGCATTTTTAGGGGGCGGTACAAATTTGTACCGTCTTGGCGCTCAAGCGGCTTGAAACAATTGATAACGGATAGGGTTAAATCTTATCGAAAGATCAGTTTTGATCCAAAATTGATTGCTTAAGCAGTCTACTTTACATGTTATTGAGAATTTATATGAACTGATCTTGTTTCTTGATTTATTTACCTTCATAAGCTTTCCGGTTTCCCTCGTTGAAAAGCAACCCTACGTCGTGAAGCTTCCGCCACTATTTTTCACAATTGGAATCCTGACTTTTTTGCTTGCAAGCTTCACCATTGTACTTCAAACAAACGTAGCATCTCTGTAATGATTAGCTATGGGTCTGCTTGCCAAGTGTATCTCACCTAGATTAGTGGTGCCTTTCTTCGCCTGCAACCTTTGTGTCCTTACGTTTTCGTGTTTGTGTAAAGTGGGCCTAGACATTTCAGTGCCAGAGTTACTCAGATTATTAACATAAAATTGTTATTTCGACATTTGTTCTGAAGTTCTCATGAACCATTCGTGCTATTTTTTAGCTGTAACTATTCTAAGTGAAAGCTTTCATCTTTCTTCACCGTGCCATGAACGGCTGATAAAGAAAAAAAAAATTGTTTGGATATTGTTTCATAATGGTACAATTCTGTCGAGTATTAATACTTAGTACACCTAATGTAATAAAATGCTTCATGTATTTATTTATTTGGTGTCCGCTTCTGAACGAAATGGATACGCGAATAATAGGCTAATCGTTCGGCAGTTAGGATGCGTCGCGGGGAACTTAATTATTTTCAATAATACTTTGCTACTTGATAATAGAAGATTTTTCCGCATGCCACTTAAGGTGAGGGACGATTGTGCTACTTAGAGGAATTGAAAAAGAGGGCACTTATCTTTTATGATAATTTGAGTTGGCTGTTGCAGCGTATCATTCAAAACATTATAGTAACAAAAGCATGTTAAATGAGAGAGGGTCTTCAGTAATTCCTTGCTGTCATATTTGAAGTAAAGTTAAACTCTTTGTTTCTCCATTTTGACATGACTGAGGCGAAAGTTCCAATTATGCCGTTTCACGTACTTTCTTCAAATGAAGAATAATATACTAAAACAGTCTACTCTTTTTTCCCTAACAGCTTTATGAAATAAAACTCATACAAACTTCGAGGTCCGTTATTAGCGTCACCAAATATCTATATTATAATTCTACTTGTCCCTCCGTTGCTTACTTAGTTACCCCTGTGACGCTTTCATCGGTATTAGATACGGGGGAAAGTTTGGGCATTCTTGAGGTATCCTTGATGTGACCTGGGATGGGATCAATAGCAGAAGGAGTCAAGTTCAAATAATTGTTTAAGCTGCTACTTCTCGTAGGTTTTAGGTAGAAGATTCACTGCCTAATTTGGACATTTCCAACTTTCGTATGCAATATACAAGCACGAGGGCATTATAATGAGGAATAATTCTTTTGTGCTGAAGAATGTTAACAGGTTCCTTCAGTGTTAGATAGGGACAAATTATGATGAAGCGGGTCTGAGGTAGCACTAAGGAACATTGGTTTTGTTCTGTGGAATTTGCACAGGTTCCAGCTACTTTCAACTAAGCACATTTGGCTGTGTGGTATAAAGAAAATCATGCTTCATACTACATATGTATAGTAAATATACTTGATCTCTTAGTCGCGGAAATTGAAGTTTTGTTTGCCGAGTTACTTGGCATATTTATATTTAGATTGCTCTATGTGCATCATAGATTAAATAAGAAACCTATCTTCTAATGTCCTCATTTTAAATCCGTTTGGTTGAAGCAATAGGTTAATTAACCAGGGATTCTTTTGCGTGTAGAAATCCAAAGGAATCACTCTTCATGCTGAAAAGGGCATTCTAATTGCTTATATAGGTTTAAACAAATTTGAACATGGTTAAATTTTCCTAGCTATTGTCGTGTTATACGAAAATTATTATCTTCAAGAGATTAATTGATGGTTTTTGTTGGTGAAATGTAGTATGCGATTTTCAAGTCTAGTATGAATTATTGTGTTATTTCTGGAATAAAATTGTAGTTTTGCAATCACAAATGTATGCAGCATACAGGGAAATTTAACAACCGTGCAAAAAGAAAACATTTTAATACGTCAGCATAACTTTTAACCCCTTCAACTCATATCCGACAGTGTATACTATTTTGTCGCTAAAGAGGCCCTGAAGTAGTTATTGTTCTACCTATGCAAATAAGTGTTTACATGTTAACCAAATCCATGTTGGACTATTATAACATTTGCGCTCCAACGTAAGCAAAATATTCTCCTGGAAAAACTATTATTCACAGATAACATAAGCAAAGTTAGCAAGAGCCGATTATAAACCAATATTATTCGCATGTTTTTATTGGAGGGAAGTTACATATTAGTTGTTTTGCAGCTATATTCAGGTTGATAGTAGAGCAAGATTAAGCACATCCCCTACATTTCTAAAGCTTCGTGAAGTACCGTAACTAGAGAGTACGTAGATGGCGTCGAATGCAAAGGATGAGTTTGATTTCCAGTAGCAGTTTACCTACAATTCAATTGGACTATAGTCATAGTAGGAAAAAGAACTGTAATAATTAAAGACATTTTCAAAAAGTAGTGAATTCCTGTCGATTTCAAGCTTTCGATTCTTCATGAATCACCTACAGGAAAGCAAGTTGAGAAAGATTGAAATCAAACGAAACAAAGTACATCGTCAATGTATCCAATATACCAGAAAATATTATTCTAAGATATGTATAAAAATTTCTAACTATCTACTACTAATAATAAACTTAGGCTTTCCAAGAAATAAACTAAAACGCCTCGGTGGCGTGAGACCATCACCCGCGGTAGGAGCAAATTCAATGAAGTCGTTTCTAATGAACGAGGCTAGACCACAGCCGCATTCATTCCATGGATTAGCTCTTCAGTAATGACATGGGAAATAAATAGAACGCCCCGTTCTCCAGACGATCTGCCGCGTTGGTGGCAAATTCGCCGTGGTGCAGAAAATTCAACGCCGTTATTTTTTATGGCCAGCTAGGTCTAGTTTTTTGCCATGAGTCACATCTAGGTCAACCCATCAAACTCCCTGCAAAAAATTATGAAGATTGCTCAACTCCTTCGACCACTTATTGGGTGGACAGACAAATATATATATATATATACAAAGCATCGAGCCAGGACTCGATCTGGGGACCTTGAGACTTAAATCTTCAACGAAAACATTATCACCTCTCTCATTTTGTTCGCGGGTGATAATCAACGGGACGACTGCAACAGCAAAATATTCTAACTTAACAAGTTGGTTTGAGTTGGTTTGTAATAACTTGCTTGGAACTGCATATCACCACAACGAGATAATATTATAACACTTCTTACCTGGGTCACAAAATCACTGATGATATTCGTGATGACCAGGATATAGAGAAAGAAACGCGAAAGCTCCGTGGAATGGGTAACACGGTTATTCGGAAATTCGGTCTCTGCTCTGAAGACGTCAAATGCCAGCTGTTCAGAACCTTGTGTTACCCCTTATACTGTAACTCACTTTGGTGTAACTTTAAAAAGAAATTCATTGAGCGCTTGCGCATATTAGTGAAAGTGTTTAGGTCTAATAGTGCAAGTCTACTATTTGCTCAAAAGTACGCTGGTTGACTCAAAGTCAGAACCAGAAAATGCGCCTTGAGCCGAAAATACAGAACTGAAAACTCTAAAAACGCATGAATAAAAGTCATCAGTAATAGTCCTGACTACAAACGATCTAATATGTATCTACGACGGCAGCGCATACTGTTGCCCGACGGAGGCCAAGCAATGGGGAGTAATGATGTCAAGAATGTAAGACCCCTGCGACATGTCCTTTGTTTGTAACCTAGAATTAAGATATATTCTCTTGTGTACCATGTAGCATTTCAATATTGTAATGTCTGCATACGTATTAAATTAAGTTTATTATTATTACTATTTGAAACATCAATGTCTTGTACATAGAACCCCTGTAGCAGCTTGCTTGCAACTCATTATCACCACAATGAGATAGTAACACTTCCAATCAATGGCTCGCACGTAGAACTTTGGTAAGAGCTCTGAGTGAACTCGATAACATTGCTACAGCCTGATAATAACACTGTAAGAAGAATTAAAACGAAGTTTGCCACTGTAAAACCAATATTGTCTTGTGCATAGAATTTTCGGTAACATCTCACATGAAATTCAATATGAGCATGCAGCCCAATATCGCTACACAACAAATCGGCTTCTGAATATAGAACTGTGTGAAAAAGAAAAAAACTGAAAATGTAGCAAAAACCAACAGGCGCCGATAACCATCTCACGGCTGGCTGAAAGCAATTTAGACCACAGATGGCAATTTGGCAATTTTCAAAGCTCGTAGGCGTAATGGAGATTCCCAGGCTTTGTGTGTTCCTTGCTAAAAGACACGTGTGCAGATCGTATTTCAAATGGATATAGAGCTGAGGGACGAGGCTGTGAATCCCAATGGGCTTTTTGATCTCATAAAATACACAGTCATTCGTGTGTAAAAGGTCAAATGTGACCATTCGGAGACTGAGTGTTAAATATTTGACTGGACATTTCAAACAGAAATTATCACTGGATGGTTGGTTTACGGTCAGTATTTGTTGGAATTGAGATATTCCAATATCGCTCTCATGCGTGACTAACGTTGAACTGCAGCAGGAAATATTATGAGCCTGTTGGGCAAATACTGAGAGTTGCAAACAAGCGTCACAGTGCAATGATTACTGAGAGAATTTCGAAGTCCTGCGGACTCGGTTTGTGAGTCCAAGCGATATTTATGTCTCTGTCCGGTTAATTAAAACTAAAAGGGCGACTTCTGCGACGATTTACTGGAAGTTTGCGCACGTCTCGTCGTTCAAACCATATTGAACTCAGTCACTCTGAGTCACATCCTCAGGTTTCGTGAAACCGGAGAGATTTTCTGGGACAGCAGATTTTGCCTTTCTAAACTGGGTCTCGTTGACCCAGTGCTGCAGCTCCATTTTAAGAGGCCGACCGCAGAGCGCAAAAGACGAATTTTTTGACTGTTGTAGATATGACGACAAAAACCACGCAAACGTGCCGCAAATGCATAAGCCTTGCCAATTCTTTTTTTATAATCCTTACAAATAAGCAAATGTCTTTTTAATTCAGTTTCACGTTATATTTCGTTGAAATATGTTTGTGCTAATTTGCCGACTCTCCGAGCGGTATCTTCTGTCGTTCTGCGGCTCGTCAGATTTGAAATGTTGTCCCGTGTGGCGGACGGTAACCGTGATTGAAGGAATTTTTGACGAACATTCCCATACAAACATATTTTTGGAACAAGCAAAAGTGATCGTGCTGTGTCATATATCGAGTGTGTGCAATGAACTGCACAGAGTGCCTTCTTTATCGCTCGAATCCCAAGCAGGCATCTACACGTAATCACACTTCATCAGCTCTTGCTGCAACTACATCCGCTGCATCGTACGTCTGTCCGTTTCAAGACGCTTCCTTGTACGTTTGGATGATGAGAAACGTTCATCCTGAATAGCAAAAAAAAAATACTATTTTTGGTGAACTGTAACGCAAACTTACGACAGTCTGAGTGTTAAATATTGATGAACCTAATGCTGAGTGTAGTTCATTAAAATGAAATGTGCTGAAGAACTCAGTGAAGGCACGGCTTGTGGACTCCACGATGCAGTTCTCATACGATATTAAACTTCTGGATGTTTTACCTCAGTTAACACTTTTTTTTGCCATATTAGCCTAGAAATATATATGTAATGGAGTTATTGTTCAAGATATATTCTTTATTCATTTGTTATTTAGTAATATTAGCTGAAGTATAACTGATGTAAAAGCTTAGTAAAGCTGAAATAATAGTGGAGTATCTCTTTTCCATACCATTCTGCTGTGGGTTTTCTTGTAGCTGACAGGCGCAGCTGTGCGACCTGCAGGGGCAGTAGCCTGCATCCCCTGGAAATCATCGGTCGTGCACAGACTCAATTTGTGAGTACAGAGCTGTTGAGTCGCCTGGACCCACTTTGTGGGTCAGCGCGGGGACCAGCGCGAGACCCATAAACTGAGTCAGCCAAACTTGCATATCCTAGGCTTCCAGACTCACTTCGTGAGTCCAGCTCTTTTGAGTCAACAAGCCTCACAAAAAGTGGGTCAATACAGTGACAAGTGCTGGACTGTGAGACCGAAATATTTGTTTCAGTGCTTCCAATAAAACGGGATATAATCTACTTTCTTCAGGACGTCAGACTGAACGACCTATAGGCATGCTGAAACACTCGTCGTGATCGACACTTTCCGACTAGTGTCCTTAAATTCAATTACTCTCTTGACCAAATCTACAATTCTACCAGTGGACCCTAAATATTACTCTCAGGATTTATTATCTCCTCGAAACAGGTTATGTTTTCGTCCAATTTGTCTGTCTGGCTGTTCGTCTGTCTATTTGTCTGTTACCAAGATAACGCAAAAATTTACAGCCTGATCTTTACGGAATTTACACTTGTTGTTAGGCATGTTATGAGTAACAAATGATTAACTTTTTATGAAGATCCGCTCAACCGTTTGTTTATCTCCCTCTTTTTCTTAGTAACATATCTTAAAAAGTTATCCAGTTATCCACGGATTTCTATGAAACTTACATCAGTAGTTAGGTATACTACGAAGAGTAAATGACCAAATTTTTGTGATTATTTTTTGTTCATCGTTTGTTTGTCTCTGGGTTTGATTTATAGTTTGTTAGCTAAATAAATCAAGAAGTTTTGAAAGGATCTTTATCAAATTTACAGAAATTGTTAGAAAAATGTTGAAAGACCTGAAGGATCAAATTTTTGTGATATTGGTTTGTCTGCTTGTTTGTTTAACTAATGCTTGAAAGCAACGTAACTCGAAAAGTCATGAACGGATCTTCAAAAAAATTATAGAAGGTGTTATTATTGCCAAATGGCACTAATGACCAGATTTTTGCACTGTTAAAAAAGAAAATATTGTTTCAGAAATAATTTGATTTTTTCGTTAACATTGCCTTACTTGGAACAAGAATGCGCTCTCAGAGTGCTCTAGTTTCCAAAAAGTAATTTCAAAATATTAAAAAAATTCAAACCCTTTACTTTATATCAGTAATTTTTTCTTGCAGTCGCAGAGTGGGTAGGGGGATGCTCATGTGGTCTCAGGTTAGCGTGCTTGTCGAGATGTTTTTGGCTACATCGTCAACGTTTCCGCTATTCAAACTCTATTACGATGGCACTGATCTCAATAGGAGGGCAATACCTGATGGTCGAAGCTGTCATGAAGCCTTCCGCAGTGTGACGCCATAGCTCAGATAATCTGTGGTTGACTGCAGCCGTTCACATCTGTGGGGCCTAGAGGGCACGAACCATTTAATGTGGCTGCTCCATGTATGCTGTGCCGTTGTCTAGTTGAATTTTTAACTTTATCGTTTCAACCAATTTGTGTGCGTATGTGTCTCTCTCTTGAAAAAAAAAAAATAGTAAAAAATAAAGTCTTACGTGACACAGGTCTTGGCATGGTTAAGGATATAACTTGGCTACTTCACTCAATAAAAGGTTGATCCACTGTGGGAGACCTAAAGCTTGATGATTATGGCTAATACGCTGAAGTACAGATCTTGAATCTGTAAACGACTTTTAGCCACTGTTCCCAGAATATACAACCAAAATACCGATACTATGTATGGGTGGACCTTATCGACTGTAACTGCGAACATTATTTAGGTACACCGTTAGTAGACTGAACATTAAGAATGCGTACAGATGAAGGAAAACTTTGTTTGGAGAACCCATACATTTTGAAGACGATGAAATGTATATAAATGAATGTGTGATATATTCTAAGCCTTAAGAGAGTGCTTCAAAGTGCCCACAACGGTTAATTAACTTTTGTAAAGAACTCAGTCTTTTGTGTCTCCTTGCTTGCGTTTTGCTGTCAAATCAATATTGAAAAAAATATCGCATCAATTTTTCTTCGAACTATCAACATTTAAAGCATCAAAACCCAGCAAAGAAGTAGCAACATCTTCAGAAACCGAAGAAGATTATTAAAAATGCAGAGTTTAGTGTGTGTCAATGCAGCAATACGCTGTTGTGTAAGACTGAAACACCCAAACTTTTTAAGCGCTCCACTTCCTGGAGCACGATACGGTATTCAACTACTGCAAGTCTGGCCGAGCAGCTCCATGGAGTACAGATAAACTGCATTGACAGAAGTAGCAGGATAACATACAGGGTGCCTATTAATGGTGTAGTGACAAAACAAAATGAGAGACCTAGGAGACAATGATGCACTGTTAATAATTATTATCGAAAGGGATGGTTCTAAAAATAAATGTCTCAAAATTTACAGGGCTCAAAATATTCCCTCACGAGACGACAACAAAATATTAGTACCTATGGTCTCTATAGCACTGTTAACAACTCATTATTTCCCGCAGGAAAGCAAGCCAAACTTTAGGACACAATTATACTTTAAGTAACGAAGGAATGACGTACCGTACTATGCTTATAGATACTTTGATTAGGATTTATTCGCACCATTCTTTCGTGCACAATAGAACTCCCTATATAGAACTCACCATAGCGCACTGTCTGCGTATAAATCTGAGGCCAACACTGGTGTACCCAACATTAGAAACTATCATATATCTCCCGTCAGTTTATGTTTTCCACGCAGCTGAGTTGATTTACTCCAATTCAGTGGTTCCCTGGGCAGGTGGTTCAGCCGACTTGTGCAGTGACATTGTCTGAAGCGTCCGTCGGTGAGACGAAATGACTCTGTAGGCGCGAGGAGTGGGCTGCGGTTAATATATTTCAAATTAATACAAAAATGTCCAAAGAAATAATCCGATGCTGTTGCATGTGTGTATGGGAGTGTAGCGCGCTGTCAACCCAGTCAACCCACACTGAAGACAAATTGACTTGCCGCAGGCTTGAAAAAGTATGCATCGTTGTAGTTCCTTAAGTGTGTGTACTTCAACGTGTATCGTATGATCTATTTTATAATGGACGTCATATATTGACCATCTCGTGTTATCTTCCGTCTCTTAGTGAAGAAAGTTGCTATTTTTGCTTTATTAAGATGCGTTGATAAGTGTGGTGCATAAAAATATACGTTTTTAAATTAATATGAAACAGATCCATTTAGATACACAGATTAAACTAGAGCACTCTGAAAGCGCATACCTCCGCCAAGTGAGCCAACGGTAGCAAAAATTCAAATTGGCTCTAAAACCATAATTTTCTTTGCATAAACTCCAAAATCTAATCATTTGTGCCTTTTTATATCAATAACAGCTTGTTCAATTTTTTTGAATGTCCGTTCATAACGTTTTGAGTTATACTGTTAACAAATGTTATGACAAATATGAGTCAAACATACAAACGAACGAACCGATCTGCACCAAAATTTGATCATTTATGTCTTTTACCATTACTAACAACTCCTATAAATTTCTTAAAGATCCATTCATTATTTTTTTACAATAACACGATTGTTCGTATTTTAATTTTTGTCACTGTTTGCTTGCAACGAACAAACGGACCATTACCAAAATTTGGTCATCTACTCTTTGTTATATACCTAACAACTCATGCTAATTTCATCAAAATTCATTCATAACTTTTTGAGTTATGGCATCGAGAAAAATAACGCAGACAAACAAACAAACGGATGGACATATTTTCACCAAAAGTTAATCATCTGTTCCTCCTAACATACCCAACAATCCCTCTAAATTTCATCCAAATCGGTTCATAACGTTTTGAGTTATCTTGATGACAGACAGACAGACAAACATACAGACAGACAAAGAGACAGACAGACAGACAAACACGACGAAAACATAACCTCCTTGACGGAGCTAATAAAAAATATCTTCAGGTTGCTGCAGGGTCTCAACATCAGATAATGCGAATCGTTATTTAACTACAGTCCTTCCAATTTGGTGGCCCCTAGCTGCCACGTATTTGGCTATCATAATGATTGGTAAGAAGTAGCTTAAAGTTTGTCAGTGGCCAAACTCGTCTTCTTGTTGATAGCACACTTGCCGAAATGACCTAAAGATTGCACTTATCAGGCTCATCCTATTTCTGAAGGAAATGTAAGGGAAGGAGACGTCTTTGAAGTTCATTCACAAGTCTGACCTGATATGGCCTGTGTTGTGTCACAGGTTCGTGCTCTTCTGGTGGCTGCAGGGATCACTGCGTCTCCAGGGCGGCTCCGTTGCTGCACTCCAAGCTGTGAGTATATCACCTAGTTAAACTTCCCACTTGGAATTAACCCTTTTGGTCGTGAAATATTTCAAAAGTTGGGGTTCGTAAAGTGGAATTTAGGAATATACAAAGTCACTGACACATTTCCGAAGAGTACGATTGTATCCATCTTGGAATTGTGATCTCAGAATTCGTTTTGGAAAGAGGAAATATTTACTGTAAGCTACGGACGCGTTAAACTTCAATGGCCCCCACGGCCTTATTTTTCAGTCACAGTGCACGCGAGTGCATTGAAAGGAAATCATTCATATTCAAACAGTGCAATTGTTAAAAAAAGAGAGCAAGTGATGATTTTCCAGCCTTATTGTAACCCTGACTGGTTTTGAAGTTCTTCCAGGCATAATATAGCTGCATATACATAATTCGGTCTAGAATTGACAATTTTTAAAACGCGATGCAAAGGAGTGAAACCATAGCTTGTAACAAAAGTTCGGGACAAGTTACAGCTAATATGACAACTCAAAGTGACGAAGATTGTATTCGAACAATTTTTTTGTTGTTAATCTTTTATTAGTAACTAAGAATGAAGAAAAGCATGTCTTTCGTGTCGCTAATTGTTATGAAGGAAATAACACCGATGTTTGTAAAATAATAAAGAATTGTGCATAAGGAAAATAAGAATGAATTGTATATTTACATAATAAATTTGCGGAAAAATGTCTTTGATCATTACTGAAACTATACAACATAGTTGAAACACACAGGGAGATGCTAATCAAAAGTAAAATATGACTAGAGCACTCTGAGAGCGTAAACTTTCGCCAGCAAGACAACTTTAACGAAACATTCAAAGTAGTTCTGAAACTATGATTTCATTTTTATCAGTTCTAAAATTTGCCATTTGTACCATTTAACAGCAGTAACAACTTCTGTAATTTTCTCGAAGATCCGTCCGTAACTTTTTTTGCAATGTTCTTACAAACATTATGACAAACATTATGACAAACATTATGACAAACATTATGACAAACATTATGACAAGCATTATGACAAACATTATGACAAACATTAGTCAATACACAAACAAACCAACTGATCATCACCAAAATTTAATCATTCATGTCTTTCAATAGTTTTAACGATTTCTGTAAATATCATAAAGATCTGTCCATAACTTTTTTGAGTTATACTGCTAATAAACAAATTCAAACATAGAGACAAACAAACAATCGAAGAAACAAGTCATCGCAAATATTTAGTCATTTAGTTGTCGTTATATGCCTAACAATTTATGCATATTTCACAAAAATCCGTCCATAACTCTTTGAGTTATGTCAATATAAAAAAGAGGAAGAAAAACAACAAACTAACAAACAAACAAGCGGTTGAGCGGATCTGCGCCACAGTCAACCATCTGTTCCTCCCAACATGCCTAAGAAGCTCTGTAAATTTTGTAAAGCTCCGCCCATTACATTTTAAGTTACGTTGATGCCAGACAAACGGCCAAAGAGACAAATTGGCACACAGACAAACTGGACAAAAGTATAATCTCCTTGTCGGAGGTAATTATATTTTCAAATACTGTTAGATAGTTTCAGTAATGTTCCAACTTTTTTCTGCAATTTCTCATGTAAATATATAATTTTCTGTTTTTTTTTTTTTTTAAATTAGTGTCATTTTTTATGAATTCGATTAGCGAATTAAGAGATACGCCTCTTCTTCATTCTTACATCCTAATAAGAGATAGCCGAAAAATCCACTCAAACGTTCATTTTTTTATTTTGGTTACACTGCGTAATCCTATTGGCTGTGACCGAACGACGTAATTGATTGCACTTCTAGCGCCCTGCAAAAGTGTCAAGCACATCATAATCGCGCTTTGGTGTATTGTTATACAATAAAATTTTTATAATCTGAAAGAAAATGATAGGAGAAAGATCTAACCTCGCAGCGAACAACACAACCTGCGTAAGACACGGTTATATTTTAAAGTTAAGTGTTGGCCTTCGCAGTGCGTCACAAAGACCAGTCATACAAACAGAACCTCAGCCTCGGCCGAGAGGCCTGCCAGTTACTGAGCAGCCAATCCAAGAGTGTGACTTTTTTCTTTGGCCTTGATTGGTCCGTTTGAAAAATTTAGCCCATTTCCCTTTTTCTCTTTCGTTCTTTCCCTAGATTTGAAAGTCTTCCTTGGCTGGCTGCAGCCTCTCTATCAGGATTAATTCAGTGTTTTAAAAAATATAATAGAGAGACTGGTTTCTTGCAATTAATCTTGTGTTCGTCCACTTACTGGCGCTAATGGAACTCAGTTTTTTTACGTTTTCATTCCTTTTCTGGGGCAACAAAAACGCATTTATTGACTTGCTGTGGGCGGAAGGTAATGGACGTGTACACGCATGTGTATTGTGCAGGTATCGCTGAATGGGACCCGAGCAGGGGCCAAACAATGGGCCGCAATGCAGTGTAGTTAATAATGATAGTATTACCTGATCTTAGTATCTAATGCAACTTTAGTATTAAGCTGTCTCCTGTGTACCATTACATATGTGTACCTAATAAAGCATATTATTATTATTATTATTAACAGCACGTTTAATTGAGCGCTGGAATTAAGCCTTTGGGCTTTGTCTTGTCCGAAATTTCACACTGGTGCGCTGGATTCGTCTCTATGAATTAAATGCCAGGCATTGATCCGTAACTGGTCAACCTTCTGACTCACAGCAACACAGTCTCGCCAAGTAAATTGGAGTTTTCAGCCTGTTCAATATTTTTGCAGCATTCAAATGTTAAAAATTGTACATCAGCGTTAAGTTTACAGTTCGATTTAAAAGCCTTTTCTACCTTCCGGAAAATTGCAAGGTTATTACTTGTCAGTTTGTTTAAAACGATTCGGGAATAAAATTTCGTAATAGCACTAATCACTGTAT
>LQNS02007216.1:21740372-21751696 GCA_001587735.2 Parhyale hawaiensis
TCTTCACCACTCTGACTTGGGTTTAAGGCCTTAAGAGGAACCGGCTTGGGCATATTATACTCAAGTCTGCTCCGGAGGTCGCTTGACTTTTGTAAGCTAATACGCGTGACTTTACCCTAATGTAAACAATACAATGGTTTCATGGAAACGAGCTCTCTTCCTGTCGGTGAAATACTATTAACACAAAAGGAAGAATTTTTGCAATTTTAACTTCCTAAAACAGCGAACTAAATATATATCGGGTGTTTCTTTTAGGGGGGTCAAATTCAACCATCTGTAAAAAAACTGAAAATAAATCGAATTTTAGAAATGTTAAGATGCCCAAAACTACCTTAGTTTCGAGTTATATTGACTTAAAGAAATTTAAAGCTTTAAGTATTTTATTTTTCTACGTGCGCGCCAATGTTAGCGCTAAATTTGATCGTTCAGCACGTTCCTCACCCCACCAATGCAGTTTACATTATTTTTACAATAAAAACTGCAAATATTTCATGGTTAGGAAAAAATATTTGCAGTTTCAAACTTAGCATTTAACGTAATCACACTATTGTGTGGCGGATACTACGTCGTCGGAGTTTACATCCGTGTCATTTCCATAAAAATACAAGGGTTGCTGCCACCAGATTTTGAACCTTGTGTACAATTTTCAGAGTGGCTCATGCGACAGAGAACAAGGGATCCGAATTTCTCCAAGCTGATTCTTCTTCACAGATGAAGCGTATTTTACTCGCGAAGGGGTTTTTAACATTCACGATAATTATCACTGGGATCAAGCCTAATAATCCTCTTGTCATTCGCCCAAATAATCATTAACATCGATACAATGTTAACGCATGGGCAGGAATGTGGTGGGAAAACGTGCTGAACGATCAAATTTAGCGCTAACATTGGCGCTCACGTGGTAAAATACTTAAAACTTTAATTAACTCGAGAACTAAGGAGTTTTGGGAATTTTATTTATCATCAAAATCGATTCATTTTGAGATTTTCTACCTATGGTTGAAATTTGTCCGAAAAAAACCCGGTAAATATATTAGTTCGTTTCTATAACAGCCAGAAAAGAATAGAAGAAAACTTATTTCTGGGTTAACTTAAGTATTTGCTCTGGTATCATTTACTCATGCTATGGATTGCTGAAATGATAAGACATATCAGTCACTCGCGAGGACCAGTATTATGTTCTGTTTACACATAATGCCATCGCTGTCGCGTCCGATGTATCGCAAATAACCTTTAAAAAGTTAGCTGAGCCAGTTCCATACTTCTAACCTATCTTATGGAACGACATTGTTGCAGCTTGCGATTAAAATATCCATAATATTTGCTTTCAAGGATGCTTAACTTTTAAATGTCTGCAACGTAGGATAGGTTTTACTAGTGATATCACAGTTTAGGTTAATATTTTACAGCTTAAGTCTTAATATCCGTTCGGTTGGGACACGCTTATATCGGTCTGATAAATCAAGTGAAGTGCACTCAAACAATCGACAGCGATGTCCCAATCGAATACGTCCTTGCACTGCTTGTTTTTGTAGTTCACGAACTTGCATACATTTACCGTAGTTGTATCAGTACATTGTGTATTTCTAATGGCTGACAACTGGCATAGGAGGAGAGAAATTAGGAGGGAAATTTTGTCGCATATCATATTAGCTTTAACAATATGTCTACAATAATTAGTAATCTCCAAGCTTCATTCGTTTTTCTCCCTTCCATTACCTCCACCAAGAAGGTTATGTTTTTTTTTTGACAAAATTTGTCTATCCCAAAAATAACTCAAAATGTTATGAAGGGATTTTCGTGAAATTTACGACTAATGTTAGTCATGTTACGAGAGACAGCTGGTTATCTTCGGTGGAGATCCCTCCAACCGTTTGTTTGTCTGCTATAACTAATTTTTCACGGTTATATAACTCATACAGTTATAGACGGATCTTCATGAAAGTTGCAGGAATTGTTGGGCATATTCGGAATAGCAATTGACTACATTTTTATGGTGGTGTGTCAGTCCAGTTATTTATTGATATACATAAAACATATATATAAATGATATATGGCAATACATAACTCAAAAAATTATGAACGGATCTGCATGAGATCTTTAAGAACTACTAAGATGTTGAAAGGTACAAATAACAAAATTTGGTGATGATTAGCCCGTCCGGTTGTGTGGTTGACAATAGGCTTCTCTTATTGTCAGAATATAACTCCAAAAGTTAGCTACGGATCTTCAAGAAAATTACAGGAACTGTTATTAATATTCAGAAGCACAGATGACCAAATTTTAATGATGATAATAAATAAAATCCTGATTTCAGGGTCCAGTCGGTTTCTTCTTCACATTCCTTGCTTGGCGGAAGTATGCACTCTCAGTGTGCTCTTGTTAGATATTATGTCGTTATGGCTCGCATTTAAAGCAACCATAGAAAATAAGCTAGAGCTACATTTATAGTAACGACATCTTACGTCAACCCTTTTCCATTTTCCTTAGTTGCGCTCGCTTCCAGGCTTCTGGAAGAAAAAGTTTGTTTCTATGTAAGTGAAATAAACTTCCCTTCAACGATGTGCGTTTCGCCCAACCTCCTGGCTCCATCTTTCCGTCTCTGTTTATCTTCACGAAGTAGAAACTTGCCCCATAAATGCAACAGAAGGTCTAAATATTCATCATCCGTGAAAAATGGGGACTAAGTCGAGCAAAGTTTGTATGTAACTCACGTCGCTGAGATGCGCCCCGAAGATTTCTTGTCGATTTTCTTTAGTCATGGCCTGGCTGACCCTGGTATTGTGATCTATGCCATTGGTTTCTACCCTGAATTTCCATCTATCATTTTATTGACTGAGATCTTGTTGGCTTATGGGGGTTTGTGGCAAATATATATACTAGACTGCAGTTGAGGAAATCAATAATAGACTGGAAATTTAGTCTAGCAGGCCGCGCTCAAACCTCCACGCGAAGTTATTTCTTTTAATACTCAAAGGCAGAAAGATAATTATTGAGAAACATGTATCAAAATGAGCCAGATGCCGTGATCATAACGAACGGCAAAGTTTATTTACCGATGCCTACATTTCGGCAAATTAAACTGGAGTTTCTACGGGAATCTACTTTCTGTAACATAGCAAAAAGTGCATGGAATGAGGCTGCGATGGACTGAATCCAGAAAAGACACACGGCATTGTTCCGTCAACAGGGACGCTCGACTATGCATAGAGCTCCTACTGACGCCTATACAGCACTATTTTTATCTCGCAGCATCGGCCTTTAACAAAGTACGAAACGAGTAAGTAAAGGGTAGTGCATTATGCAGTGCCATACAAAGTGGGCAGCTGCTCACAGTGTTATGTGTGGAGTCTGCAGAGAGAGAGAGAGAGAGAGAAATATGAGGTGAGTCTGCTTATATTTGCCGTTAAACGTTTTTCTTCAACATGTGCAGAAGCCATTGATATGGACAGTTAAAAAATATGATGCCAGTTATTTTCACCCGGGATTCAGGGCAGCAAGTTCCAATAATGCTTCGTTATTAATCAAAAATTTTGTTTAGCTAAAATGGGCTCATATCAAGACTGAAAATTTTTGCCTGACGACGGCCAATGGATTTCCGATGGCAAAGCTAAAATGAAATGCTACAGGGAAGGGAAAGCAATACAGAACTAAGAAATACCCCTCATCGAGCCGCAACCAGCTCTAGTAACAATCCATGGTTCGCCAATGTCACTAAATCTAGACGCAAATATTCTTATTCAAGTGCCAGTTCCGAGCGCAGTGTCTTTCTTTAGAATTTAGTGACATCGATCGCCAAGCGAAAGACGGTTGAGAAGTTTCGGCAGAATTTTTTTAGATAGTTCGAAGTTAGCCAGCCGTAGATGAGTTATTACAGCGGCCATGATGAATTTCCTATGAGACTATGGGTAAAGAGGCGCTTGCAGAAGCAGGGTTCGGCCGAGCAGATTGCTGCTCAGAAATGCTGGTTTGTCATGATCCTCACAAATTCCAGGCTCACTGTTGCAGCAAACTTGCTGAGAGAGCAACGACATTCATATATATGTTGTTTGTATTTGCCAGCTGTCTGATTCTGGTCTCTGTATAATTTAAAAAGCAGGAATATGATTTTGTTTATCTTAACTTGAACTTTATTAAGCAACCATTGATCAAGATTCAGCTCGAGCTGGGCGTGAAAATTCACTTGCAAATTCCCTTATTTATGCCGATAACTTCAATTTTGAGTGAGAATGTGAAAGGGGCCCGGTCCTTGATTTGTTTGCGGGACACCGTAGCTATGAGTACTGTAGTGTGTATTGAGCATAGCTTAGTGTACCGTATTGTTGCATTATGCGCATTTAAGGAAAGATCGGACTGACTGCATTGACATCCGTAGCACTCATGAAGAAGAGCTGTAGGGTTAACCCATACCGTATCTACAATTAAAAATTAATAGGCTATGCTAGGTTTCGTTAAACTAGCTTCTGTAAAAGACAGAATCTCTTCAGTATTCTAAAGTTTATTTCAGTAATGAAAATTTAGTTGAAGCCAAGAAGCCTTGACTGACGGCTGACTTTTGCCTATAGATAGGCGAAGGGCCGCAGCAAGAGGGCTAAGTATGCGAACGACCGGAATATTTTAGCATCAGACAAGCAACTATGAGCCATGAAGTTGCAAAATATGCCACCGGAGTAGCTGAGCGCGACTTAATGAGCTCCTCAAGAGAATTTTTGCTGACAACAGCGGCAGTTTTTACGCAAGCGCCCAACTCGGTGCTACAGCGCCCGTGAAGTAAAGAAGTGCGTTCAGACGAGCCACACATTGCGCAGCGACATGTGAGGCACGCCGTCTCAGTTCGGAGGATTCCATTCAAATTTTCTATGCTATATGTTATCTTGTTGGATTGAAAACCTTATGTTGACTCGTACACCCCGCTTCGAGATCCGACGAGTACATTCTACACCTCGTATACTGAACCAAACTTACAACGTGGCATCATATAATTAGCATGACTTAAAATCACTTCCATGCATATCATTTATGCTGCAACGTGAGCTTTGTTAAGTACGGAGATTATTAGTAATTAAAAATTGTAGGGTTACTCCTCCATGAAACACAGTAGCAGGATTTCAAAGATGAATGCTATTACTGCAAAACATTCAATAAGAATTCGAAATTCAAGATGTTTATATTTATTAGTAACTGGTATCAAAGCCCTTAGTGCCATTGACTGTTGCATGATGCTGTTTGTAGTTAACTAGTAGGTTTTTACCATCATCTGCAGAAATATCGCTCCACTACACTTCAGTAAAGCTTAGAAATTTTTCGAGTAGTCCTTTTTTTGCCTTAGCATTTTTCTGAAAATGTTTCCATACGTTGTCGATTGGATTCAAAGTCGGGTTTCCGCTTGGTCACTGTTAAACACTCAACATTGTAGCTACTATCCATTTCTCAACAGATCCGGCCATGTGACTTGCATTTCATTAACCCTATTTGCTCCAAGGCTGTACAAAATCGTACCGCCCTACCGTTTTTCGTTCACAGTTCTGCTCCTAGTGATATTCAGCGCCCGAAATTCTGTGACTTTTCTCAATTTAACATGACTATAAATAAAATTCTAATATACCAGCACATAACAGCCAAAAATATAAATATATATAAAAATTTCACAAAATTTGATGATAACATTTCCGTGTAGATTTTCTTTTTATACAAAAAGAACTTTCGAAATTATCACTAAAAGACAGCAACAAGGCTAGAAATGAAAAATAGAAGCGATTATACGTTCAGCTTGTGAAAGCATGAAAATTGCGGCAGAGGTGCTGCCGGAGTATTCATCCAGTACTGTCCGGAGATATTTTCTTATATTCGAATTTAATTGACTTTAAAAAAAACTACTCTGAGGCATTATTTTTTTTAATCAAATAGTGGAAAGAATAGTTGAATGAATGACTTTTGAGACTATGAAGAAAAAACTCTGATATTGATAAAGTTATAAGCATTTTTAGTGGGCGGTACAAATTTGTACCGTCTTGGCGCTCAAGCGGCTTGAAAATATTGGTAACGGTTTGGGTTAAATCTTATCGAAAGATCAGATTTGATCCAAAATTGAGTGCTTAAGCAGTCTACTTCACATGTTCATTTAGAATTTTTATGAACTGATCTTGTTTCTTGATTTATTTTCCTTCACAAGCTTTCCGGTTTCTCTCGTCGGGAAGTAACCCTACGTCGTGAAGCTTCCGCCACTATTTTTCACAATTGGAATCATGACTTTTTTGCTTGAAAGCTTCACCATTGTACTTCAAACAAACGTAACGTCTCTGTAATGAATAGCTAAGGGTCTGCTGGCAAAGTGTATCTCACTAGATTAGTGGTGCCTTTCGTCGCCTGCAACCTTTGTGTCCTTAGGTTTTTTTTTTTTTTTTGTAAAGTGGGCCTAGAAATTTCAGTGCCAAATTTATTCAGATTATTAACATAAAATTATTATTTCGACATTTGTTCTGAGTTCTCATGAACCATTCGTGCTATTTTTTAGCTGTAACTATTCTAAGTGAAAGCTTTCATGTTTCTTCAATGTGCCATGATCGGCTGATAAAGAAAAACAATTGTTTGGATATTGTTTCATAATTTAATGGTACCATTCTGTCGAGTATTAATACTTAGTATACCTAAGGTAATAAAATGCTTCATGTATTTATTTAT
This sequence comes from Parhyale hawaiensis, assembly GCA_001587735.2. Classification (NCBI taxonomy): domain Eukaryota; kingdom Metazoa; phylum Arthropoda; class Malacostraca; order Amphipoda; family Hyalidae; genus Parhyale; species Parhyale hawaiensis. The sequence goes on from LQNS02007216.1 coordinate 21,747,055, forward strand.
TTGATGTCCGCTTCTGAACAAAATGGATACGCGAAAAATAGGCTAGGTTGCAGATTTTGTAATCAAGTTGCATTTTCATGGAGATCGATGACCAGGTTGCAAAAGATGGCAAAATGGAGATCGTTATCTCTTTGAATGACTGTATTTCTTGCTTGAAAACTTCTTCAAATAGAAACAAAGACATTTGTAGCTTCTTTTAGCGCTGCCATGGAGTCTAATTTTATAACTTTATCTATACATCAAAACATATGTCTACTCTCAGTTCACGACGCGTATACATTCAGAGATGATCCACGAAGCCCACACGGAGCGATGATTTTTCACGGGGTAGAGACTTAATTATTTCTTTCAGCTTGTTGTCTTTCTTTAATGGAGGAGTTTTCGCTCCAAGAGAAAACTTAGATGTACTGAAGGCTAAACCTTCGGTATTTAGGATGCCTCGCGGGGAATTTAATTATTTTCAATAATACTTTGCTACTTGATAATAGAAGATTTTTCCGCATGCCACTTAAGGTGAGGGACGATTGTGCTGCTTAGATGAATTGAAAAAGAGAGTACTTATCTTTTATGATAATTTGAGTCGGCTGTTGCAACGTATCCTTCAAAACATAATAGTAACAAAAGCATGTTAAATGAGAGAGGGTCTTCAGTAATTCCTTGCTGTCATATTTGAAGTAAAGTTAAACTCTTTGTTTCACCATTTTGACATGACTGAGGCGAAAGTTCCAATTATGCCGTTTGACGTACTTTCTTCAAATGAAGAATAATATACTAAAACAGTCTACTCTTTTTTCCATAGCAGCTTTATGAAATAAAACTCATACAAACTTCGAGGTCCGTTATTAGCGTCACCAAATATCTATGTTATAATTATACTTGTCCCTCCGTTGCTTACTTAGTTACCACCGTGACGCTTTCATGAGTCTTAGATACGGGGGAAAATTTGGGCATTCTTGAGGTATCCTTGATGTGACCTGGGATGGGATCAATAGCAGAAGGAGTCAAGTTCAAATAATTGTTTAATCTGCTACTTCTCGCAGGTTTTAGGTAGAAGATTCACTGCATAATTTGGACATTTTCAACTTTCGTATGCAATATACAAGCACGAGAGCATCATATTGAAGAATAATTCTTTTGTGCTGAAGAATGTTAACAGGTTCCTTCAGTGTTATATAGGGAAAAAATTATGCTGAAACGGGTCTGAGGTAGCACTAAGGAACATTGCTTTTGTTCTGTGGAATTTGCACAGGTTCCAGCTACTTTCAATTAAGCACATTTGGTTGTGTGGTATAAAGCAGATCGTTCTTCGTACTACATAATAATTATGTATAGTAAATATACTTAATCTTTTAGTAGCGGAAATTGAAGTGTTGTTTGCCGATTTATTTGGCATATTTATATTTAGATTGCTCTCTGTGCATCATAGATTAAATAAGAAACCTATCATCTAATGTCCTCATTTTAAATGCGTTTGGTTGAAGCAATAGGTTCATTAACCAAGGATTCTCTTGTGTGTAGAAATCCAACGTATCACTGTTCATGCCGAAACGAGCATTCTAATTGCTTATATGGGTTTAAATAAATTTGAACATGGTTAATTTTTCTTAGCTATTATCGTGTTATACAAAAATTATTATCTTCAATAGATTAATTGATGGTTTTTGTTGGTGAAATGCAGTATGCGATTTTCAAGTCTAGTATGAATTCTTGTCTTATTTCTAGAATAAAATTGTAGTTTTGCAAAAACAAATATATGCAGCAGACAGAGAAATTTAGCAACCGTGCAAAAAGAAAACATTTTAATACGTAAGCATATGTTTTAACCCCTTCAACTCATATCCTACAGTGTATACTGTTTTCTTCCTAAAGAGGCACCGAAGTAGTTATTGCTATACCAATGCAAATAAGTGTTTGCATGTTAACCAATATAACATTTGCGCTCCAACTTAAGCAAAATATTCTCCTGGAAAAACTACTATTCACAGATAACATAAGTACAAATAGCAAGAGCCGATTATTTATAAACCAATATCATTCTAATGTTTTTATTGGAGGGAAGTTACATATTAGTTATTTTGCAGCTATATTCAGGTTTATAGTAGAGCAAGATTAAACACATCTCCTACATTTCTAAAGCTGCGCGAAGTACAGTGACTAAAGAGTACGTAGGTGGCGTCGAATGCAGAGGATGACTATGATTTCCAGTAAGAGTTTACCTACAATTCAATAGGACTATTGTTAGTAGTAGGAAAGAGAACTTAATAATTAAAGACATCTTCAAAAAGTAGTAAATTCCTCTTGATTTCAAGCTTTCGATTCTTCATGAATCATCTACAGGAAAGCAAGTTGAGAAAGTTTGAAATTAGACGAAACAAAGTACATCGTCAATGTATCCAATATACCAGAACATATTATTCTAAGATATGAATCAAAATTTCTATCTATCTATCTAGTACTAATAATAAACTTAGGCTTTCCAAGAAATATACTAGAACGCCTATGTGGCGCGAGACCATCACCCGAGGTAGGGGGCAAATTCAAACACGTCGTTTCTGATGAACGAGGCTAGAGCACAGCCGCATTCCTTCCATGGATTAGCTCTTCAATAATAACATAGGGAAAAAATAGAACGCCCCGTTCTCCAGACGATCTGCCGCAGTGGAGGCAACTTCGCCGTGGTGGAGAAAATGCAACGCCGTTATTTTTTATGGCCAGCTAGGTCTAGTTTTTTGTCATGAGTCACATCTAGGTCAACCCACCAAACTCACTTAAAAAAATTTTGAAGAGTGCTCAACTCCTTCAACCACTGATTGGGTGGACAGACAAATCTATATACAGCTATATATATATATATACTTAGATCTTCAACGAAAACATTATCACCTCTCTCACTTTGTTCGCGGGTGATAATCAACGGGACGACTGCAACAGCAAAATATTCTAACTTAACAAGTTGGATTGAGTTGGTTTGTAATAACTTGCTTGGAATTACATACCACCACAACGAGATAATATAATTACACTTCTTACCTGGGTCACAAAATCGCTTATTATATTCGTGATGACCAGGATATAGAGAAAGAAACGCGAAAGCTCCGTGGAGTTGGTAACACGCTAACTCGGAAATTCAGTCACTGCTCTGAAGACGTCAAATGCCAGCTGTTCAGAACATACTGTTACCCCCTGTACTGTAACTCACTTTGGTGTAACTTTAAAAAGAAATCCATTGAGCGCTTACGTGCTGCTTACAACGACATATTCCGCATATTAGTCAAAGTGTTGAGGTCTAATAGTGCAAGTCTAATATTTGCTCAAAAGTACGCTGGTTGACTCAATGTCAGAACCAGAAAATGGGCCTTGAGCCAAAAATACAGAACTGAAAACTCTAAAAACGCATGAATAAAAGTCATCCGTAATGGTCCTGACTACAAACGATCTAATATGTATCTACGATGGCCGCGCATACTGTTGCCTGACAGAGGCCAAGCAATGGGGCGTAATGATGTCTAGAATGTAACACCCCTGCGACATGTCCTTTGTTTGTAACCTAGAAATAAGATACATCCTCTTGTGTAGCATGTAGCATTTCAGTATTGTATTGTTCCCATATGTATTAAATAAAGATTATTATTATCATTATACTACTTCAAAATCAATGGCTTGTACATTGAACCTCTGTAGCAGCTTGCTTGCAACTCATTATCACCACAATGAGATAATAACACTTCAAATCAATGGCTCGCACATAGAACCTTTGATAAGAGTTCGGAGTGAACTAGATAAATTTGCTACAGCCTGAAAATAACACTGTAAGAAGCATTGCAACGAAGCCTGCCACTGTAAAACCAATATTATCTTGTGCATAGAATTTTCGGAAACATTTCACATGAAATTCAATATGACTACCTACGCTGTAGCAAACAGCACAATATCGCTACACAACAAATAGGCTTGTGAATATAGAACTGCGTGAAAAAAACTGAAAATACAACAAAAACCAGCAGGCGCCGATAACCATCTCACGGCTGGCTGAAAGCAATTTAGACCACAGATGGCAATTTGGCAATTTTCAAAGCTCGTAGGCGTAATGGAGATTCCTAGCCTTTGTGTGTTCCTTGCTAAAAGACACGTGTGCAGATCGTATTTCAAATGGATATAGAGCTGAGGGACGAGGCTTTGAATCCCAATGGGCTTTTTGATCTCATAAAATACACAGTCATTCGTGTGTAAAAGTTCAAATGTGACCATTCGGAGAGTGAGTGTTAAATATTTGACTCGACATTTCAAATAGAAATTATTACTGGATGGTTGGTTCACGGTCAGTATTTGTTGGAATTGAGATATTCCAATATCGCTCTCATGCGTGACTAACGTTGAAGTGCAGCAAATATTATGAGCCTGTTGGGCAAATACAGAGATGCAAACAAGCGTCACAGTGCTATGATTACTGAGAGAATTTCGAAGTCCTGCGGTCTCAGTTTGTGAGTCCAAGCGATATTCAGGTCTCACAGGCCAATTAATTTTGATTTTCCCGCTGAAGACGCTGCTAAATGACCTTCAAACGCGTGCAGAGCAGCAAGTTTGGTATAACTTGAGTCAGTGAGACTCAGTGTAGGAGTCCAAAGCACTTTGGCGAGAGATT
>LQNS02007216.1:21758840-21770065 GCA_001587735.2 Parhyale hawaiensis
TCTCTCTCTCTCTTTTCTCCTGTCCTCTTTATCCTACTAACATAATGGCAATAGCTCATAGAGTGCCGGGGCGTATGTTCCGGTGTCTCTTTGGGAATGGGCCTATTGGTTCGTCTACTGTTGCCTATCTAATCTAATCTAATCTAATACGCTGAAGTACAGATCTTGAATTTGTAAACGAAGTATAGCCACTGTTCCCAGAATATACAACCAAAATACCGATACTATGGGTGGACCTTATCGACTGTAACTGCGAATATTATTTAGGTACACCGTTAGTAGCCTGAACATTAAGAATGTGTACAGATGGAGGAAAACTTTGTTTGGAGAACACATACATTTTGGAGAAGTTGAAATGTATATACATGACTGTGTGATACATTCTAAGCCTTAAGAGAATGCTTCAAAGTGCCCACACGGTTGATTAACTTTTGTAAAGAACTCAGTCTTTTGTGTCTCCTTGCTTACGTTTTGCTGTCAAATACAATATTGAAAAAATATCACATCAATTTTTCTTCGAACTATCAACATTTAAAGCATCAAAACCCAGCAAAGAAGTAGCAACATCTTCAGAAATCGAAGAAGATTATTGAAAATCAGAGCTTAGTGTGTGTCAATGCAGCAATACGCTGTTGTTTAAGACTGAAACACTCAAACTTTCTAAACGCTCCGCTTCCTGGAGCACGATACGATATTCAGCAACTGCAAGTCTGGCCGAGCAGCTCCATGGAGTACAGATCAACTGCATCAACAGAAGTAACAGGATAACATACAGGGTGCCTATTAATGGTGTAGGGACAAACAAAATGAGAGACCAAAGGGACAGTGATGCGCTGCTAATTATTGTCGACAGGGATGGTTCTAAAAATGAATGTTCCAGAAATTACTGGGCTCAAAATATTCCCTCACGAGACGACAACAAAATATTAGTAGCTATGATCTCTACAGCACTGTTAACAACGCATTATTTCCCTCATTAAAGCAAGCCAAACTTTAGGACACAATTATACTTTAAGAGAAGAAGGAATGACGTACCGTACAATGCTTATAAGTAAGTACTTCGATTAGAATTTATTCGCATCATTCTTTGCTGGCTCAATGAAACTCCCTAGCGCACTATCTGTGAATAAGTCTGAAGCAAACACTGGTGCACCCAACATTAGAAACTATCATAAGTATATCTCCCGTCAGTTTATTGTTTTCCCCGCAGCTGAGTTGATTTATTCTAATTCAGTAGTTCCCGGGGCAGGTGGTTCAGCCCACTGGGGCAGTGGTTCCCTGGGCAGGTGGTTCAGCCCACTGGGGCAGTGGTTCCCTGGGCAGGTGGTTCAGCCCACTGGGGCAGTGGTTCACTGGGCAGGTGGTTTAGCCCACTGGGGCAGTGGTTCCCTGGGCAGGTGGTTTAGCCCACTAGGGCAGTGGTTCCTGGGCGGGTGGTTCAGCCCACTGGGGCAGTGGCGTTGTCTGAAGCGTCCGTCGGGGAGACGGAATGACTCTGTAGGCGCGAGGAGTGGGCTGCAATTAATATATTTGAAATTAATGCAAAAATATCCAAAGAAATAATCCGATGCTGTCGCATGTGTGTACCGGAGTGTAGAGTGCTGTCAAGCCAGTCAACCCACACTGAAAACAATTTGAATTGCCGCAGGCATGAAAAAGTATGAATCGCGTAGTTCCTTAAGTGTGTGTACTTCAACGTGTATCGTATGATTTATTTTATAATGGACGTCATACTGACCATCTTGTGTTATCTTCCGTCTCTTAGTGAAGAAGGTTGTTATCTTTGCTTTATTTAGATGCATTGATATGTGTGGTGTATAAAAATATCGTGTTTTCAAATTAATATGAAACAGATTCATTTAGACACGCAGATTAAATAACAAATATCTTCAGGTTGCTGTAGGCTCCTAGCAGCAGATAATGCGAAGCGTTATTTAAGTACAGTCCTTCCAATTACGTGGCCCCTGTCACGTTCTTGGCTATCATAATGTTTGCTAAACAATAGCTTATAGTATCTGTCTCCAATGCAGTTTCAGCAAGTGAGTTCCAACTATTCCTCTTAAATCAGTTTCATATCGTGTAAATGAATATTTTAGCGGGATATTAATACAATTTAACTTACAGTCTAGGTCGCGAAAAATATAAGAGATTAACAATCCATCAGTAACAGCTGCAACAAGGTTGCGCCACACATAGGTGTTTTCCCAAACCTTTTTCTCCTTGCCTCCAAATTCAAATTTCCCAAGTTGTAACCTACTTCCAACTCTAACATCCTCTAAACCTATATTCCACAGTTTGTTAGTAATGACCTACGTCAACTCTAACATGTTCCTATCGAAACTACAGCATAGCCTATTCCACAGTTTGTCAGTGCCCAAACTCGTCTTCTTGTTGATAGCTTCTTACTCGCTAGAATGACCCAAAGATTGCACTTATCAGGCTCATCCTATTTCTGAAAGAAATGTAGGGGAAGAAGTCTATGAAGTTCATTCACAAGTCTGACCTGATATGGCCTGTGTTGTGTCACAGGTTCGTGCTCTTCTGGTGGCCGCAGGGATCATAGCGTCTCCAGGGCGGCTCCGTTGCTGCACTCCAAGCTGTGAGTATATCACCTAGTTAAACTTCCCACTTGGAATTAACCCTTTTGGTCGTGAAATATTTCAAAAGTTGCGGTTCGTAAAGTGGAATTTAGGAATTTACAAAGTCACTGACACATTTCCGAAGAGTACGATTGTATCCATCCTGGAATTGTGATTTCAGAATTCGTTTTGGAAAGAGGAAATATTTACTCTAAGCTACGGGCACGTTAAACTTCAATGGCACCCGCGGCCTTAAATTCTTTGTCACAGTGCACGCGAGTGCAATGCAAGGAAATCATTGCTAACCCTATTCAAACAGTGCATTTGTTAGACATAGAGAGCAAGTGATGCTTTTCCAGCCTTATTGTAACCCTGACTGGTTTTGGAGTGCTCCAGGGATAATATAGCTGCATGTAAATAATTCGGTTTAGAATTAACAATTTTTAAAACGCGATACAAAGAAGTGAAACCATAGCTCGTAACTAAAGTTCGGGACAAGTTACAGCTAATATGACAACTCAACGTGACGAAGATTGTATTTGAACAATTTTTTCGTTGTTAATCTTTTATTAGTTACTAAGAATAGAAAAGCATGTCTTTAGTGTCGCTAATTGTTATGAAGGAAATAGCACCGATGTTTGTAAAATAACAAAGAATTGTGTATAAGAAAAATTAGGAAGAAATTATATATTTACATAATAAATTTGCAGAAAAATGTCTTTGATCATTACTGAAACTATACACCATAGCTGAAATACACAGGGAGATGCTAATCAAAGTAAAATATGACTAGAGCACTCTGACAAGTCTAATTTGCGACAAGTACAGAGCACTCTGAGAACGCAAACTTTCGCCAGTAAGACAACTTTAACGAAACATTGAAATTAGTTCTGAAACTATGATTTCATTTGTATCAGCACCACAATTTGTCTTTTTGCCTGTTAACAGTAGTAACAGCTTCTGCAATTTTCTCGAAGATCCGTCCGTACTTTTTTCGGGTAATGTTCTGACAAACATTATGACAAACAATATGACAAACATTATGAAAAACATTATGACAAACATTATGACAGACATTATGACAAACATTATGACAAACATTATTAAAAACAATATAACAAACATTATGACAAATATTATGAAAAACATAAGTCAAACAGACAAAGAAACGGACCGATCATCACCAAAATTTAATCATCTATACCTTTCAATAGTTTTAACGATTTCTGTAAATTTCATAAAGATCTGTTCATAACTTTTTGAGTTATACTGCTTACAAACATAAAATCAAACATAGAGACAAACAAACCAGCGAAGAAACAGGTCATCGCAAATATCTGGTCATTTAGTTGTCGTTTTATGCCTAGCAACTTATACATATTTCACAAAAATCCGTCCATAACTCGAGTTATGTCAATACATATAAGAAAGAGGTAGACAAACAACAAACAAACAAACAAACAAGCGGTTGAGCTGATCTGCGCCACAGTCAATCATCTGTTCCTCCCAACATGCCTGAGAAGCTCTGTAAATTTTGTAAAGTTCCGCCCTTTGCATTTTAAGTTACGTTGATGCCAGACAAACGGCCAGAGAGACAAATGGACAGACAGACAAACTGGGCAAAAGTATAACCTCCTTGCCGGAGGCAATTATATTTTCAAATACTGTTGCATAGTTTCTGTAACGTTCTAACTTTTTTCTGCAATTTCTCATGTAATTATAGAACTTTCTATTGTTTTTTTAAAAAAATAGTGTAATTTTTTATTGATTCGATTAGCGAATTAAGAGATAGCCGAAAAATCCACTCAAACGTTCATTTTTTTATTTTTTGTTGCACTGCGTAATCCTATTGGCTATGACCGAACGTCGTAATTGATTGCACTTCTAGCGCCCTGAAAAGTGTCAAGCACATCATAATCGCGCTTTGGTGTATTGTTATAAAATGAAACTTTTTTAATCTGTAAGAAAATGATAGGAGAAAGATCTAACCTCGCAGCGAACAACACAACCTGCGTTAGACGCGGTTATATTTTAAAGTTAAGTGTTGGCCTTCGCAGTGCGTCACAAAGACCAGCCATACAAACAGAACCTCAGCCTCGGCCGAGAGGCCTGCCAGTTACTGAGCAGCCAATCCAAGAGTGTGAATTTTTTCTTTGGCCTTGATTGGTCCGTTTGAAAAATTTAGCCCATTTCCCTTTTTCTCTTTCGTTCTTTCCCTAGATTTGAAAGTCTGCCTTGGCTGGCTGCAGTCTCTCTATCAGGATTAATTCAGTGTTTTAAAAAATAAAATAGAGAGACTGGTTTCTTGCAATTAATCTTGTGTTCGTCCACTTACTGGCGCTAATGGAACTCAGTTTTTTACGTTTTCATTCCTTTTCTGTGGCAACAAAAACGCATATATTGACTTGCTGTGGGCGTGAGGTAATGGACGTGTGCACGCATGTGCACTGTACACGCATTGCTGAATGGGACTGTTTAACAGCACGTCTGGTTGACTGCCGAAATTAAGCCTTCGAGCTTTGTCTTGTCCGAAATTGCACACTGGTGCGCTGGATTCGTCTCTATGAATTGAGTGCCAGGCACTGATCCTTAATTGGTCAACCTTCTGACTCACAGCAACACAGTCTCGCCAAGTAAATTGGAGTTTTCAGCCTGTTCAATATTTTTGCAGCATACAAATGCGAAAGGCAAAAGCTTCTGTTTGAAATTCCTGACAAGTAAAGCTTTGACATCTTGATTTTGTCGACAATCCGAATGCGCCTTTATTATTGATTGATTTATCGATTCGACATTAACTAATTATTAGCTATTGGGTTTATTATATATGATATATTTGTGATACACATTGCCGTCTTCAGGTTCGTAGACGTACCATCGCAGAACAAGTTGTTGCAGCTTTGAAATATCGACAATACAGCGGCTGCTGCTTGTAACAGTAAGCCATTCTACATTTTGATAAATAAGTGCTGCTGGAATAGCAGTATTTGGAAGGTAGCCAAACGGATGCCAGGGGCATTGAAGCGTTAAGTATGGAAAAACTGAGCAATTTAGTCTGAATGAACTGCTTCAAAAGTACACTGCAGAAGCCCGTAAGTCAACGAGAGCATACATTTCTAGGTTAGTTTTTAAGATCAGCACTACCTCAATTATATTTTCAGAATTAAGGCTTTTACGATAGTCTTTAGTTAAGTACAAAGAGCTTTAAAGGGACAAATTAGTTAAATAAAAACGCTGATGATAAGTTATCTTAATGGCGATTTCAATATAATTTTTAGCTCTGGGCGTGTTAATTTCACAAGTACAGTAAACTTCAAAAATATTTTATACAACGTTATATACAGTGCTTGTGTTCTAAGGGCCTATTTCTAAGTAAAGTAAACCTGAAAAATTATGAGACCAATGTGTGGCTGTCATTTACCTAACGAAATTTTAGTCAACTCAATTCTAAGAAGCGTTATCTTTTTCCCTTAGGGACAAGGCAGCAATGCATTAGTTAATTCGTAAAATAAGGACTTGTTGCAGAAACTCTGCCCGCCCGATGCACTGTTTACAAATACACGCGTCGCCTGCGCTTTTAGCCGCGTCTTATTATTATTATTTATTACCGGGAACTGTTCACGCCTTAACTCCCGACGCACTCTCGGGGGAGCGCATTTCGTCTCACTTACGAGGAGCGCCGTGAAAATTGAGCATCGCGCTCCAAAATTATGTGAAGTTGCGCTTTCGCTCAACTGACGCTTGCACTTAGCCCGTGTTTGAAATATATTTGCAGTGAGGAATATCCGATGGATCGTAAATTTGTCTGTTCTAAAACTATCCGAGAAAGAAAATAGATTGGGTAAAGGTAATGACGGACCGTAGCTAAGTGACCGATAGCTCGCAAGTTTGTTTGATCTATAAAACTATCCGAGAAAGAAAATATATTGAGTAAGGGAGAGTTCACACGTCCCTCATCATAACGCGTTCAATCAATGAACACGAGCTGTGCGTCAACTTTTTCGGTCTCTGTCCACACGTAGAAGTGTCGCGCGTTCAGTTATGATATCGTGTCTTTACATTTTCGCTTATATTTTGCATCAGTTTAAAGTCACATTTGTATCCGATAATCTTATAGCATGATTTTGATCGGAAAAGCCTATTTTGAAAATATTTATAGCCTGATAAACCGATAGAAGAGAAATCAGCACTGAGCAATCTACTGGGCTTCCAAATCAAAGATGGCGTCCTTGTTCTTACAACATTTGCAGGTTTCCTAGTTTTCTTGTCTTAAACGACAGTACAGTGATTCTGATCGTTAAAGTAAAGATAAAAAAAGCATTTCTGTCTACTTTTTTATGGTTTGAAACCGCTATAGAGGATAAATTCAGTATTTGTAGGTTCTATTTTCTGAACTTGAATGATTCAGCGTGTTCAAAAACGGTACATGCTTCATACTTTAGTCTCTCACGTTTGCAGCTGCTTCTAGCAAATCAACGAGCCGCATCCATCAGTTTGACTGGACGCGTTACGATGAGGGCAGGGTGAACACGGCCTAAAGGTAATGACGGATCATAGCTAAGTGGCGAGTATAAGTCCGGTGTGGTTTACGAGTTTAAATGTAACACCGGAGAATGTATGTTTCTGGACAACCGCTACATCGGGCTTACCAGGATGGCGCTGCAAAATAGGTTGTGTCATCATAAATATCAAGGTGTAATATTTCATCACTATCTTCTTATGCACCACTGTAACCCCAGTAAAGAAGACCTCCATAGTAATTCCAAAGTCTTGTACAGCGCTGTAAATAGAGAACATCTGAATATTGTAGAAGCCCTTCTCGTCCATAGACATAAACCAAATCTCAACGAAAATACTGTAGATTTTGAAGCACTTAAAACTGTTTCGTAGAAATGCAGGCACCGACGTTGTAGGAGCGTAGGCCTATGCGCCGGCCGTGTCTCGGCTGCTGCCGCCATTTGCTGTTGGATGGGCGTGCCGGCAGTACCTAGCTACTAACTAGTGCGGTACGTTTGCCACGAAGAGGGGCTCCTTTACAGTTTCTAGTCATGTTTATTCATAGATTTGTACATACTTTAACATACTGATAGTCTTTGTTTATTTATGTGCTTTAATTTCGCCCTGTACATTTCAGATGGTACATACTAGCCTGATGATGATATCTGTGATATCGAAACGTTGCTGTGATATAATATACATGTAGTTCTTTTATGCTTGACGTCCAAAGTACAAGTATTTTACCATCGAAATGAATATCGATGCGTTTTTAAAATCCCTCACAGGCAATGAACTTGAACAATATGGAGTGGCTGAGAAGTGTCAGAAAAAGCTGCTACGTTAACAAACTAAATTTGAAACGTCGGTAGTGAAATTGGATCTAGGCTTATTTCATTACAAGTCGGAAATGAATTAACACAATGCAGCTTTTCTAGATATTTTTATTAACCAACCATGACTCGATACTGACCACTGGAGTTTATAGAAAACCCATATTCTTCGACTTCGGGGCAAGTTTTTTTCAGTCACTGCTACGATAAATTCAAAATCAATGCAATAAAAACCTTACTATTTCGAGCATACCATCTGTTCTCCTCCTACCTTGTATTTCAAACGAAGTTGACTTTCTCTGAACTTTCTTCAAAAATAACGGTTATCTACACCATTTTCTGGACCACTACTGCTAATTGTTCCTAGACAAACTGTTCGATCCCGGCATTCGCAAACCCTCGGTCTGTAAATTGGACTTCTTTCACTCGTTTCCACACCACAACAAAGCATTTGTTAGTGCAGTAAACACTTTGAAAACGTTCCTCTCTGAAGGCTACCCACCTATCAACCACAAGTTTTCATACAAAAACATTTACCATAAGGTCCTACTTCAAATTTAAAGACAAACCCCCTCACCACTTGTGTCCAGTGTTATTTACCGTTACCAGTGCCAGGCCTGCAGCGCCTCATTTATCGGTAGCACTGGACGACACTTCAAAGCCAGGATTGACCAACATCTAGGTGTATCCAGTCATACCGGTTTACCACTTGCGAAACTCTCACATTCAGCCCCCCCCCCGCCTACATTCCGAACAAAAACATCATCCCGTCAGTAGGAATGATTTCTCCATCATAAACTCTTCTAATCCCATCGAGCTAACAATATTAGAATCTCTCTACATCCACAGAACCAAACTGAGCCTCAATATTATGACCTCAGCTGTACCTCTTCACACGGTGCATACCTAACTAATCCCACTTACTGTTCAAGAGCCTACGTTTGGCCCCTCAACCTACTCCGGTTCATTTGCCTTTTAGACTCCCTCCCGATAGCATCAGCTCCTTTTCCCAAACTTTAGTAATAAGGAATTTTTTTTTTTACTTTATAGGTGTACATAAGAATTTTTAATTTCTGAAGATGGGATACTTACTTCCGAAACGTTAAGTTCTAGAATTAGTCGACTTTATGTATATATATATATATTAATTGAGATTTATCGTAGCATAATAGGGAAATTATTTAATTAGGGAACGAGTAGTTTTCATACAAATCAAGGAAACTTCGACTACATTGTAATGTGATTGACTTTTTCTTACTAGAACCTGTAATATAGTGGCTCCTATCCAGAAGTGGTTGCAACTATAGCGTGTGCACAGGCTTTAAGCAGAAAACTCGTACATAGCTACGCTTGTATTGACTGGTACATAGTCAAACCACTGCTTTGGTACACCAATCAGCTTTCTGCTCTTCAAATATTCTGAAGAGCTACGATGCATCGCGTGAGGAAGTGCAATGCGTCCCAACTTCACACCGTCACGTCTATGCGAAGCCCCATCACTTCGCCAGGGATCCCATACGGTTCAGGCCGACGCTCCTACGACCACAGGTTGTTGTTTAGGTCTCAGTTATGACTCATAACTTTGAGAGAAATTCCTCATAATGTCTCATGTTTCATTCTCTGCTGGGACGCATGGAAATTTTTTGGTGCGTCTCAATGCAGGTAATGTCTTCACTGGCGACAGGGCGAGTGAAAGTTGCTTGTTATGGGGTAGGTTTGGTGCCTGCATACGGTTTCAGTATAACATGTGACCTACCTCAACATGTGTTAGTTTAGATTAGAGAAGTTTACATAACTTAAGAACAAGGAAGTCTATGTTACTATAATTTTGGTTCAGTTAGAATAGTATCCTAACCTTACTTGCACGAGCATTGCACCTGTAACTCATCTAGGCCATATTCTCTACCGGCAACGTGGATGCCGTAAATTAGTGAAGGATCCTGTAAATGAAACTCATTTAGCTCTCTTCAAATCACCGAGCATATCTTGCATCAGCTTCTGGTCTCGGGTTGTGTTAGCGTATTTTTTGTCAAGTAAGAGACAAAAAAAAATATTGTACAGAACAATGGGTGGACCATTTTCAGTGTTAAATTTTTGAAGACTTATGGTAGTTTAAATTGTACCCTAGTAATGTACAAACGAATATAATGACGTACCTTCTCAGGAACTACTATAGTAAGCTAGGTGAAAGTGGGGGGGTTGTTACCTTGTATTCTTGCTATTAGCATTTTTTGAATCAATTTAAGATATAATTTCGCTACTGAGAGCTATGGGTTCTCTTTTCAGTCTACAGAAAACATTTCTATTCACAGCTTACGAGTGGTTGTCTTTAATTTTTACGAAGGTTATTAGATACGTTCTTGATTATGAACTTTGATTTTTCAGGTTTCTTCTTTACACCTACGTACGTTTAATTTTCTTAATGCACACTTTACACACAATTAGATCTATTTGTGACTTTGATTTATTCAGTGACGTTTACAGGAAAACACAGTTGTTAAATAAGCCCACTAGCTGATTAGAGAGACAGGGTTATGCATCTGTGTTGAGAATACAAGGACTCATGCATATCTGCAATGGCTCCATCTTTGGAGTTGCCCTCTAATTAGAGATTTACAGAATCATCTGTCATAATAAGACCTACATCGATTTTCTAAGTCATGCGCAGCGGTGCTAGAAAGCTTGCAGCATTGCTACTTAATTTTTTTTTTTTTCTGGGTCTAGCGCTTGCAGTCTCTACGTGTTCTAGCTTGTGAGCAAACATACGGCGAGAATTAATACATGATAATATAAACTTTTCCTGAAATGAACTTTTCCTGTTAATATCATGAGCATTTGTTCATTGTATAGTTATTTAGTATGTTTTTTTTTAGGTCAAGGTTTTGCACTATATATTTGCGCCATCTACGTAGGTAGCACGCAACACATATTTACTCGACTCATACTAATAAAAGATTAATCCTACTTTAGAAAAAATTTGAATAATGATTCGATACTTTCTACATAAACTGAATATACTCTAAGTATGCTCCCAATAAAGTTCTCAGTTTCGGGCTGCGGCTCATGTACTGATAAATTCACTTACTTCTGCCTATTTCGTTTAAGAAGTGCGCTATAAAAGTGTACTATAAACACTTTTTTAATGGAAACTTTGCTCCTGTTAGAGTTGCCTACCTTACCTTACCTTGAGTACCTTGAGAGTCTTCGGAAGAAGTCCAGGTGACGTTGTTCACGTCACCCCACGTGTGTGGAGTCACTCTGCTGGGTGCCTTCTGTGGTGCCGCAGTTTGCGACCAAAGAGAGAGCCAGCAGCGAATTATCT
>LQNS02007216.1:21790402-21801503 GCA_001587735.2 Parhyale hawaiensis
TCTGTGATTTCGGATCTTCTTTTTTTCTATTCTTTTGTTTTCGCCACCCGCTGGGCTGGTTGCGTGGGGGTTTGTTAACCTCATGGAGTTTCTCCGTTCCTGCGTCGCCAGTCTGGTGTGATTTAATAATAATAATAATAAAAATGGTACAGAGAAAGTAGCCAACGGAGAATCTGTCGCAGAAAACCTAATGCACTCGGTCAGCAACGCTCACTCCGGGCGCCAGATGTCGCCTCCGATAACACTGCAGCGGACAAGATTTTTACTTCACATGTGCCAACCTCACGTATACGTAGAGCAAGACACACGTTATTTGCGGTATAAAACTCACCAAAATTCTGCGGAAACCTCAAAACTTTACGACAGCGACTCACTAGCGTAATGCGTGCAAAAGCTGAGACGGATTACATTTTAGTGAATCCCTCGGCAAATGCACAAATGTGGAGCAAGTCAAGGTTGCGAAAACATAAGTTGACATAGGACAGCTTCTGCTGGCGTCCGGGTGCACTCCTCTGAGAGGATTAGCCGAGTTTGTGTTTATATTTCGTAGGCAGAACTGGAGGTTTATTGTTGCGCCAGTGATGAACTAACCTGCAGCTTTTTTTGTGCTGGTAATGATGATATTCGGTAACTAAAGAAATTTGTGAAATTTTAGAGTAAATTAGCTATAGAAAAACGTAAGACCTACCTAGGTGACCTGAAAAATGATACGATAAGAGCATGTGCACCGTGCTGAGGAGAGTATTAAACTAATTTAGAGATGGTAACGCCATTAAGGAAATCTTCGAAATCAATTCACTTTTTCCTTCGGCCATTTATTTCTTGCATCTAAGCATTGAAAACGCGTGAAGTATATTTTGCCGGTACACGTAGAGCTGTTTTCCCTTTCTCCTTCATCAGAGTTTTATTTGCTCTCATGAAGCTCATATTTTGTATAAGACCAATGAAGAAGACGAACCAAATATTCTTCAAAGCAGAACTACCAACAAGCGCGATAAAAAATTGAAATTTCCTTGAAGAAAGTGTTTTTTGTCGTTATGGGCACATTTGTATTGTGCGAATTCCGATCAGAAATGGAGGCGATGCAATTGTCACGAAGTATTCTAGTAGTCTCTCCGCACGGGGTTCGAGGCTGTTCAACGAAACGCCACGTCTCATTCGAAATGCCACCTGAACTGATCCTATGAAGTTTAACTGCGTACTGGACGCGTACTTTCTGAAAGTGCCACGTAAACAAGATGTAAGAGGGTGCATACAATGTTGGGATAACTCGCTGCTAGCCCTCCCGCTGGTCACGGAATGCAGCATTACCTCTGTACAAAACGGGCGGTGTGAGTAACGCCACCTGGACCTGGTCCAAAACCTCATTAAGGTAACCAAGGTAAGGTATCAAGGCATACCTATATATCATGGCGGCGCAGGTTGCTCTTCTCTGCAAATAAAATAATATAATAAACACCGTCGTGTTTTTATATGTACATATATATAGTATGTCTAAAGAATATTATTCCCGTCGCGCGTTTTTTATTTATATGTTTATACATTGATATATATAAGTTTTTTATATTTATCGCCCGGGAACAAATCGAGAGGAGTAATAAGGTTTTCGTTGAAGATTTAAGTTTCTATATTTGTATATCTGTCCACCTAAAAAAGGTAAAAGGAGACGAGTAATATTCATGTTTTTTTGCAGGGAGTCTAGTGCGATGACCTAGATGTGACTAATGCTAAAAAAAAGTAGAATTAGCTGATCATCAAAACATGAAGGCGATGAATTTTGTTATTTGTCCACTCAAAAAGAAGTAGGAGTTGAGTCATAATAATTTTTTTTGGGCAGTCAGGTTGGATGATGGAGATATCAAAAAGGCCAAAATGTCAGAGTTAGCTGACCATCAATAACGACGGCGTTAAAATTTGTCTTTCTACCCAAAAAGAGGGAGAAGGAGCTGAGCTATGTTCATAAGTTTCTGTAGGGAGTCGGGTGAGTTGACCTAGATGTGAACAATGCTAAAAAATGAAATTAGCTAACAATAAAAAATTCCCGCGATGAATTTTGTTGTCTGTCCACCGAAGAAGAGACAGAAGGATTTCAGTGATAATAATATTTTTCTAGGCAGTCAGGTGGTGAAAATGTCCAAAATATAGAGTTAACCGACCATAAAAAAATGACGGCGTTGAACTTTGCCCANCCCCCAACGCGGATGATGGTCCTACTCCCTTGGGCGTTCTAGTTATCACCCGCGAATGAAGTGAGAGAGGTGATAATGTTTTCGTTGAAGACTTACGTATATATATATAGATTTGTATATTTGCCTGTCTGCCCAAAACGTGGTTGCCGGAGTTGAGCAATTTTCATAATTTTCTGCAGAAAGTCTATTGGGTTCACGTTGATGTGACCCATACAAAAAAGCTAGAATTAGCTGGCTATCAAAAATGACGGTGATAAATCTTGTTTTCTGTCCACCCAAAATGATGCAGGAGTTGAGTCTTAATATTATATTTTTAGGCAGTCAGGCGGGTTGCCTCAGATGTAAAAACTGGTGAAAATTTGGAATTAGCTGGCCATCGAAGGCGACGGCGTTCAATTTTTAACTCCACCCAGAAAGAGTCGAGCAATGTTCATACGTTTTTGTTGGGAGTAGTCAGGTGCGTTGACTTTGAAGTGAACAATTCCAAAAATAGAATTAACTGGCCATCAAAAATGACGGCGATGAATTTTGTTGTCTGTCGACCCAAAAATAGGCAGAAAGAGTTGAGTCATAATAAAACTAATTATACAGTATATATTTTTTCAGGCAGTCGGATAGGTTGATTGAGATGTGAAATATGCCAAAACTCTAGAGTATGCTGGCCGTAAAAACTGACGAAGTTGAATTGACCCCCTTCCGCGGGTGATGGTCTTAGGCTACGAGGTGTTCTAGTTATTTACATATTTGTCTCTTTCGTGTCATGATCTTAACGAAAGAGGCGAAAAATAGACCAAGTGGCAAATTTTGCACTTATTTTTGCGTTCTGCTGGAGTTCGATATAAGCAAAAATTCGACCAGGTTGCAGACGATGACAATATGGGAGTCCTTATCCCTACAACTGATTGCTGTTCTTGCTCAGCCAATGCTGCAAACCAAACAACGGAGATACTTATGTCGTCTCTTAGCGCTGCAATAGAGTGCGATTTTCATTACTTTCTCCGTACAATGAAGCCTGGTCGCAGATGAAAAAATTGAGTCGACGATAATCAACGAAGTACAGGAGAAGCAATTTTGAACGATGCACTGAACGCAGAATTATTTTTCAGCTTGCTTGATTTCTTCCTCTGACGAGCAGTTTTCACTTGTGCTCAAAAATTTGAATCTACAAAAGGAGTATCAAACCGCAGACTAGATAAGCAGCGAGGAATTTAAATAGTATACAGTTCTTAATAAGTCTCCTAGCTATTAACAACTTTCCTTATCTTCAGTAAAACTACCTAACTATGCCTAAGAAAGTGAAAACTGCCAAAGAAGTGGTCGATCTTTGTGTTGCCGATTCTGGAGGAGTTTTTGTCCATGCTGGTGACGAACTAAAGATTACTTCCAGAAACAAGTTTGTGACGGTGAATTCAAGACAGAAGGTAAGGAATAAGTGTAAATACCTAATTATAGAAGAGTACCCAATCGTTAATGTTTTGTTTTCCATAAATAGTGTACCGGTTGTAGAAAAAAAATACAGGGTAAACAGATACATCGAGTATTCTTTTGAGAATGTCATTCAGGCAATCCGTGAAGCCATGAAAGGGAAGAGAATCTGGGTATCCGTCGACGAAGCCACAGATACCAATTTGGCGTGGTATTTTGTTGCCGACCTATGGTAATTGTTGGAGTCCTCAGGTAGGCGTAGCCACGGAAATTTTTCCTTTTAACCTCGGCAGTCGCTGAGTATAGAAACAGCACTACGATTGTCCAACTCATCAATTATTCGATGCAACCCAGCTTACAATATGACGTTGATTCTACGTAGATATCAGGTCGTTTGAGACCTGAGACAACGTGCCGACAACGTTGTGACAACTTCCATAGCTACTTGACAATGTTAATTCAGAGCAGATAACGTTGTTAGCACGTCGTATCACAACGTACTAATTGACCGCCCAGCGTAAGATGCTAAGGACGTGCCCAGCACGTTGTGATACAACGTGCTAACAACGTTATCTGGAGTCTACAAATCAACGTGCATAGCACGGCGAGCCACGGTTCACCACGCTGAAGCTACGTCGTTTGTTAGCTGAGAATTAGCATGGCCCCATGAAATCTCGTACGACTGCCCTGCTCTTTGCAAAGGATGCAACTCCGTACATGAAGAAGGCTGCACGGTCCCTGAGGGTGCTATATCCCAATATGATACATGTAACCTCTTCGGCCAATGGACTCCACAGGATTTCCGAGGAGGTCAGGCGTCTTTTTTCTGGCAGTGAATCGTCGTATTGCGAATGGGAAGAAATTTTCCTGAAGGCTCCTGCTCAAGCCGAACCTGGTGCTTCCTCCTCAGCCAATTCTGACTCGTTGGGCAACTTGGATATCTACTGCTCTCTATTATGCAAACCAGTACGAGGACTTCAATCAAATGGTATCTCTTATGGACCCCAATGAATCCGCAGCTATTCAGATATCACAGGAAATTACGGGAAGTGATGAAGTCAAAACTATCTGGCCTATGTACGTCTAAGCTCACTTTGCTCGTGTCATCAACAGTATTGCAATTCTAGACACCCATGAGTTGAAAATGAATGGGAGCATTGAACGAGTTTGACTCTGTTCTTCGTCATTTAAGTTCTACCTAAGGAACTACTGGTGCTACTGTCTAATCGAAGTGTCAACGAGTTGATTCCCTTCAACGAAGGACTCGTCGGAATCCGTCAGATTCGAGGCATTCTTGAGATAAAATCCGGAAACTACCACCCACTCGGAAATACTGGTTGTGATTATAGTAGAACAACTATGATTATGGTTAAAATCTTTGTTGTTTATTATTGATATATCCTCCATTTTTAACCATTTATGGGGTGCATTATGGTAGAGATATGTCACAACCTTCGACCATATTGCCAACCATAATTCCCGACCATAAATACCCAATTATAACCATAAAGGTTTTAGCTGCACAACCATGATCAACCACACTGAACCGTAAGAAACACCATTCACGACCAAAATTGACCGTTCAGCGAATGATACACTTAAATTCCACCACGATCAACTTTTTCAACAGTTGACATATTATGCCCTGGATGGCAACTTTGTTTGCTGATGATTACTTGCTTTCAAAAAAAAGTAATTTATGCGTGCTTGTTAGGCCAGCAGCTCAGAATGGTGAAAATCTCTCAACTTCAGGACGATGCTATAGAACAGGAGCTTGAACCAGTCTGTGCAGTTAACACGTTTATATACAACTTCTTCCGGCTCTAAGCTAGCATGCAGCTATACGATACATTTTAGAGGAAGTCACCACTCGATCGATGAAGTTTGGCCGTACCCGTTGTCAGGGTTCGTAAGGCCAAATTTATCATGAAACTTGACATTGCTTTCCATTGAGCTAATGGGATTAATATGTTCATGAAACCTTACAGATATAAACTGAATAAGCATAAAAAATAGATGGCAATATTCGATCAAAGATTGCAATACTGTTTTACAAGGGATACAACTAATAAATAATGGGCAATAGTCATACAATATTATTTTGGTTGATTATGTTGGGAATTCTAGCCACATTGTAATCCAAGGCAACCCATGCATATTCTTTCCTAAAATAAGGGGAGGAATTCCACTCATGATCGTACGTACGGAAATCCCTTCATAACGTACCTGGTTATACTCTAGCATATATAGTCTTCATACAGCCATGCACTACCATCTACCTTCGTTTTCTGACAAACCAAAAACAACCAATATTGCCTCCACCAATATCGACCTAAATAACTAAAATCAACGTTATGTTTTGGCCGACATGTCTACCATATTGTATTGTTTCATCATCCATAAGTGACCTTACGTTCTACCATAATTACAACCATTATTCCCGACTGGGCAGAGTCGTTACAGCCCGACAGAATTAACAGCTTTTTAGTACGCCCCTCCAACTTCCGTAGAAGCTACACGCAGTTTTTCTGCTCTTCGAAATATTTTAACTGATAAACGCTTGAATCTTACCCCTGGCAATTTGAAGAAAACTATTAGTTATTGGCTCATACGAAGGTAACAACCCCAAATAAATTAATAAAACTTTGCCGTGTTTGGGCTTCATTCCTTAAACTTCGAAGTATTATTGCTGCAGCATTATTTAGGCAGGACTTAATAGCCAACAAGGGTGGGTGGAAGTTTTTTTTTTTTTTTTTAAATGGTCGGATCATTAGCTGCTCTTTTAAACACCATCATTATTAATTGTGTGTTTTTTCTCATTAATTTTTTTATTCTTCATATGTACTGATATCCACTTTCCTTATGCGAATTATTATTTTTTTAAGGATTTACCGGTCAGGTAGGCCTTCTCTTTAGGTGTCTCTTTTCTTCTACTATCCAAATGTCACTTATTCTTCTGGCCGTCCTCATCAGCCGGCGCTGGCCACTTCGGTGTTCAGTAGGTACGGGAGGCTACAGAGAGCGTACCTATGCTTTGTGGTCTCTGTCCAGACGGTCGCAAAATACCGAATGCCGATGCAGGGTCTAAGACAGAATGTCTCCCTCTCCTAAAATCTCCGAGCATGAGTATTTCTTTGGAACGCTACTATTAATCTCTTAGATACAGTCCGTCAGCTGAGGAAAATCCACCAAATAAAGCACCTGCTTGACGATTTGTAAATTTATCTGCCGCACAAATTGAATAAGAGCTACTATAGTTGTTTCATGAAAATAGGACTATATTCGCTATTCAATGATACTTCATTCCTTGGACCAAAGATAAAACTTCAAGCACTAACAGAACATATAATAACTTGACGCTAGGAAATGCTGTAAATTATTTTTCATCTTTATTCACACTTCAAACGAAATGGCACAAGCGAAGACATTAAAGGATATCGTATCGCCTTTTCATGCAATGAATTGACGCTGGCAAACAAGCTTCGAGTGGAAATACGAACTAACATTATACGTGCGATCTGATTCTCGGTTTGAAAAATCAGATTCTTCAAAAGTATCTTCCGTAATCAGGATACAGAATTCAATCCCATAAGCAGTTCCGACGAAGCGTTCTGAACCTACAAAATCGACAGTGAGATCGTGCATGTAATAGGGTCCTAACTACTGACGGTGCTATAGATACTGTAGAAGAGCATTAAAGTCCTACACAGTTAATGCTTGATAATTTCATAGCTCCTTCTTAATTTGTTTTTGGTTTGCATTTTGTGGTAGAACTTACATAGCACCACGCCCCTCCAGAGAACTACGGAATTATTTATTAAAATTAAAAATAACGAAGGAAACGTACACAATGATAGCAAGCATAAAGGCAGAATAAAGCAACTGATAAGTTCATAACGCTCATATTTTTAGGGTATAAAGGCATATTTTTAGGGCATAAAGGCATATATTTTAGGGCATAAAGGCATATTTTTAGGGCATAACTGGCATATTATAAGGCCATCAAACCCATTTTTTAAGACATAAAAGGCATACTTTTAAGTGCGTAAAATCCGGTGTCTAGTCATCACTATTTGCGCAAATAATTTTAGCATTTCTTACGTAGCCTGTTGAATGAAAAAATCTGCTTTTTAATGCTCAAAAACTAGCTCTTTTGAAAGCGCCGCCAACTACAGTGATGATATATCCACATTTGGTTTAATCCGTATTACAGTGCATAAGATTTCCAAGAGAGGTAGTGCAGAAAATATCTC
Organism: Parhyale hawaiensis; assembly: GCA_001587735.2. Classification (NCBI taxonomy): domain Eukaryota; kingdom Metazoa; phylum Arthropoda; class Malacostraca; order Amphipoda; family Hyalidae; genus Parhyale; species Parhyale hawaiensis. The sequence continues at coordinate 21,798,270 of LQNS02007216.1, forward strand.
AATATGCTATTATTTTACGTCTCGCCGTTTCAATGAACTGGTGTCCTCATTTACTTCAGTAATATGGACATCACTGCTGACACCTCGTCCATAGGAAAGATTATCTCCATGGCGGAAATGACGCGTCATTTATCGAGGTGGCCGTCACTAGGGCGAGAATGGAACATTAGTCGCTCTGCCGATCAGCGCTTTTATTAGCTTAGCCAAATAAGTCCCAGCGGGGCCAATAAGTGTAGCGGTGACGCGCCCTTTTTATAAGGTGTCCAAGCGTATCCGTCCTTGGCGCCCAGTTGTTGCACATGTTGAATTTCCATGGCCAGGCCTCAAAGGATGTCGCGCAAACAATTTCACAGAAGCGCCTAAACAATTACTGAACTCGCTCTTTGTTCTATTGTTTGTCACGAGCGGCCACCCAACCGGGCAAACAAACACCGTTAGTGACTGCGCACATAACACCACCTGCACCTCGTCTCAAAATCCTCAAAGTACACAGAAAGAAGGAGTCGGTTGAGCAGCCGTGTTATTACCACATGGAAATAATGCACATTTCGGTTATTTTAATCAAAACGTTTCCATGGCGTACAGATGAAAAGCGGAAGTTAGAGCAAAACACCAACCAAAATCTCTTGTGAAGCGCTACTGTGCCTACGTACGTGTTTCGCCAAAAGAGGTCGATCACATGCACCTGGTATACTTGTGGTGCCGAAAGCTTCAGAACAGCGCCCTGGACGCAGGCTTCCATCCGAGTCTACTACTATAATTTGTAGCTTGGTGTAGGCTACACAGTACAAACAAATTCCAAAGATTCATGTAGAAATTGATGATAGTATGGTCAGAATTACGAATTTGCCGGAAAATTTCCCTGTGGCTCGGATAAAAAGCAGAGCACTTCAGGATTCGAACCCCACACTTGCCTTGCCTAAGTTGAGCTTTGTAGATCTGCGCTATAACCGAGTGAACGAATATTTGGAATCGGGAATGGAAGTGATAGTTGTCATATTCAATACTTTTTTCTCTTTAGCTCTACTTCACGGGTAGAATATTGCATTATTCTTATATACAGTGTATGTATGTATGCACTTATACCACAACCTTGAATATTCTTAGTGCTGTAGTGTAAGGAGTATATGTTTTTTTCGTTGGTTCATACTTTTCAAAAAATAACTAGATGCATGTGCTTGCCAGAGAAACTAATCTTAATTAAAATTAGGTAAGGCACGACATCTGTGGGGTGATACTTGTTCAATTTATGAATTCTTGTGTGTACTGTTACGGATAGGGGAGTAAAACCTGAAGTTAGTAGTTTACGAAATAGTATGATAAATTTCAAAAGAAACAAACGAAATTACCTATGAAGTCCTATTTTTCATACCAAGTAAACATGACAGTTAATACGAGGCCGCAATGTGGTACTACGTAAAGTAGGTGTAAGTAGTCGGTGGCCTTGGAGAAATTATGGAACATCCCAAGTAGACAGAAATACGGTGCTTTCCCGTAAGATTTGTGGAATTTCTTCCTTTAACATTACAGATATTTTACAGTTTACTCGAATTTCATGTAGCATTTGTTGGTCTCTAGTTCGATAAAGCTGCAGAGTCGAGTCTACAGCGCATTAGATATGCCAGAAATTTCCAACAGTCGATCCAAACAATCATGTATCTCAAGTTGCCACTTTTAAATGTGCTTCTCCTATGATAATAATTATGAATGGGAGCACACTGTGATGATGCAGATCTGTTGCTACAGACTGAGTTGTGGAAGTGGGTGCATGCTGTAAGTCTTAATATTAAATACCATTCTGTATATTCTTCTATATGTTGATCAGAATGATATTATTGTCTGGACAACATCCTCTATCATCTGCACAATAATGAAGATCTTTCATCTACCGGCTGCTGGCACTGCATAGCGATAACTCACTCACTAACTAACTAACTAACTCCACGGAGTTTGACCCTCAAAAATTCGTCTTAGATAGGGTGCACAGTAGGGTGGAGCGAAAAAAAAAACAAACTTTCGAAATATTTTTTCCAATTGTGTGATTTTGTTGCCATGTTGTATAGGATAGATTATGTTAAAAGGGTTTTCCAAAAATCTAGCATCTTGAGGTGCCCCAAGACTGTCGAAAATACTGAATTTTACATATTTTTATTCATATTTTGGAATTAAATAAAGTGCTGGATGGTCTAAACATTCATTTAAACATTTTTTTAAAGTTGATTACACAATTATACGCAACTACACTAAACTAAAGAACGTACTATAAACTCCATAATAGTAATTAAAAATTTATGAAATTTGTTAAAAAAAAACATAGAAATGTTATTAGCATGATACCACCAGAAGATGCTTGAATAGACATTGCAGAGTTAAGTATGTTATTAGTATTATGAATTATTACAATAATTTTGACATTGGATGTAGCTTCACAGTTTTCAATTATGATATATAGATAATTGCATTTTAGAAATTTTACAAAATTTATTATTCATGGGGCACCTCCAAATATTCATCTACACTGCTATAATTTTAACATGATTGTTTTGAGACACTTTGGCAACATAATTTCTCTTTTGGAAGTCACATTTCAAAAAAAGTTGCAAAACCCCTCTTTTTCGCTCCACCCTAGTGCACAGCTTCTGAGAAACAAGATGCAGCACTACGCTCTATAGCTACACTGCTACTATTATAATTAGGTAGGTTTAAGTCATTTAGTCAGAAGCCTTCGCAGACTTCTGAACTTCGTTACTAGTCAGGCAAACTTTTGTGAGAGGAATCAATATCGTACTGGACCTAATTCACTTCTCGACTCAAGTTATATTCACTTTGCAATTCAAATCACTCATTGCACCTGGCTTTGTTACCCTCAGTTACCCAGTCGCAACACAGCCGTGAGTCCCTCAGTTGCTAGTCAAGTTGTGCTGCAACTTTTCGTCGATGCGGCAAACATAAATTTATCGCCAGTTTAAGTTCAACTGTAGTATCCCTTGGCCAAGTCGTAACAATTAATTGGAGGCCCGTCAATGGAAGTCAACCTGTGCAATTTATCGCCGTTATCGAGGTAATGATAACGTTCAGCAAGCTTAAGTCAAACTTCGCCGTCAATTTGTATAGTCGTAACCGAACCAAAGTCCACCAGTTTCAAGTCAATTTCTGCTATCCATTTCCGATGTCGCAGCAGAGCTAACCTTAAGAGGGTTCAAGTCAAATTTTACTGCCCATTTCGGAGTCGTA
>LQNS02007216.1:21801603-21823088 GCA_001587735.2 Parhyale hawaiensis
GTACAGCACCACCACATTCTTCTATTAGAAATCACTGTACCCAAGAAAATCATCGTTTTAAAATGTCGAACTTTTCAGTTTTAGGTAGGGCATATACAAACCACGATCTCCGCATTTTAAAAATCCCCCGCCTAACTTTGCATGTTTGTGTTTAAATATAGCTACGTAGATGCGTGTACCTAATTTTATGAAAGTGATTCCTCTTTTATTCATTTCATTTTTACTGCACTTATACCATTTGAGCTTTCTGGATGTTCTGCTGACAAACTGATTAATGTTCTTGATTCTCTACTTATATTTCAGCACTGATGACGGAATTTTAGTATTCCGAAACGTTTGCATTTTAGAAAATGACTCTTTTTACTTTGGTTCTTTCATTAATTCTTAATTTTAGATTTCCTAGAAATCTTTCTATCGGTGAAATGATACTTCAGTTTTGTTGGATATAAGATATTTTCAGCATGTGGAGCTGACTTCTCGCAGCGTGTTCAGTATAGAAGAGGATATAAAAAAGTATTTACAGCGCTTGGAGCTGACTTCTCTAAGCTACCTGAACAGCACACGATATCCGAGACCTACGCGAGATACGACAGCAGCGAGCGTATCAGCGATACGGGCGACGGTAAGATGAAACACGCAGTGCGTCTCATTAGTCTCGCTGCCTGTCAGGCGCTCTGTAATATTTTGCTTGTGTGCGTCGCAGTGCTGAGGGGTGACGGGCGCAGCGCCCCCCTCACCTTCCCTCATCTGCCCTCAGTTTATTCCCTGCGCCGTAAACGCGGCTGCTCGAGGCTACGGACGCGCATAATTGGTGATATTATGTGTCGGTTAGCACAGTACCGTATTTCATCACTGCCTAGAAACCGTATTTTTTTCAAAGCGTCTAAGGCCGGGCTCACACTACAGGTTTTTCTTTTTCGTAGGCGGTAAAAAGCATCCGAATGTTTAGTTGCTTCCTGGCAAACGTTAGAAAAGGGCCCGCATTTCTGAGTTCTAATGAAGTGCAAGTAGGACTAGAACCGACGTTGTTAACGCGTCGGTTTCGCCCAGCCCACAGCTCACCCTGTCCGAGCTGCGAATGAAGTACAGTGCAGTAGATATCAGTGGACGAAACTAAAAGGTAAAGATGCCGGTGAACGAAAATCAATGCAACACCACAAAGTCTTGACGGATGCACACGCAGTTACGTGAAAGCTATAGCTGTGCGTGGATACTTTGTGGACAGTAAAAGAGGCATCCTAATCTGTTCAATTGCGTGATACAAGCTAAGCGAAAAAACTTGACGAGTAATGTTCAGCAACTTTATACGGTGAACATGTACACGGTTGTAGCTCAACGGGCGCAACAACATGAATGAACTCTTAATATCACGTGCGGCAGGAAAGTGACCGTAACTTGAACCAGCCTTAAGCAATAGCAACGGTGCGAACTATTTTCCTGACCAAATATTAGTTCCAGAGGATCATTTTCCGTCAAGACCGGAAACTTTGTGACTGGCTATCGTAGATAACCACATTAAATATAATATAAACCCAGTGAGTCACTTTACGATTCTTGTGGAAGAGCGTCTTCATTAGGACACCCCAGTCGTGATAAGGTTACTTTGGTTCAGATGCGGGCCAATGCACGCTTTATTTTCTCAACTTGCACCTCCTCCTCATCCTCAGCGAACTGTGACGCCATTGAGTACCTATCACAAAGCCACGTATAAATTATTGATGACAAAAAGCATGAAAAAGAGTTTTTTACATATAGGTATTGCCGTGACAGCGATGTGCGGCTCACAACCCGCACTGGTGACGATTTCTTGGGATAGTGACATCACTCTTAAGGCCTGTTTTTACGTTAGTCTCTTTAAAACGTTGTCTCATCCACTCGTCCGCATGTTTTGCAGCGTCGTTGTAAACACAACTTTCTGTACGTCACAAAAGATTTTAGAATTTTGGCGGTCAAATCAGTTCCCTCTGAAAGTATTACAAAGCGATGTACGGCTGTGTCTTCAAATTAGGAATTAAATTAAACTCCTAAAACTGTGCACTATTCAGGCTTTAATACGGCCCAGTAACACGTACGTTCAGACGAGTGGATGAGTGATTACGTTGGAAACACTAATGTGCAGATCTGGCAGTTGGGCGCTGGCACACAAAACGCAGTTCAGCGAGAAGCTGGCAGGCAGGCTGGCAGTATTTGAAAAGCATGGAATGCATTGGAGCGTGCACACCGAACAGCGGCAGCTTAGCAGACCGCTGCCGCCCAGAGCAGCCAGCGCTGGCGGCGGCGGTGCGACCGATTCCTGCTTTAACTGCTGCTCTGTGCCTTGCCAGACGTGTTATACAGGGCTGCCACTCTTTGGGAATTTTCTCCAGATCTTGGGAATTTGAATGGGTTCCAGGAATTTTCATGCCAATTTGGGGACTTTTTGCAAGCGTAATACTTAAAAACTACTCGAATAATTAACTGTTACCTGTTACCACATAGATTGAGATAAGCATGAAGTTTTTATTCCTATACTTTTATAACTATCTGCGGAATTTCTTAACATTCGGGGAAATCTAGAACTGCCATCTGGGGAACTTGAAAAACTCTCAGTTTCATCGCTGGACTGCGATCAGAGTCCACCAGGACGTTGATCGCAGAGGATGCACACTTCTGCTTAGCGTCGTTTCCAAATGAAATTCAGACTTTCCTACTAAATCGCTGCAGAAAAAATCAGTATCTAGTTACAAACAAAGAGTGAAAAGATTTTGATGCACCGATTTCTTGCAGAATTAGAGTTCCGATGCAATTTCATCATAATTGATAGATCAAGCTGTGGATTCTGTACTGGGGCTATCGTCTTGTCATAGTTATTCATCAATCAAATTTTGTTGATGGCAACTTTTGGTAGTTTAAAGTTTTTGCAACATTTGTTATGCTTCTTTAGGCCATATTTTACAGCAAGAATAGCTGATAGTATAGCCAGTTACATTTTGTTTCTAACCTTATTGTTCACAGCCTTCATGCTGCTGAATAACGTTCAACTTCGATAATCGGAAGGGGGCAAAATTAGTTTTAAAGCGAATGCTGCTACATCCTTAAATTGGCTTCCTCAGGAACTAATGATTTGTAAGTAGTGATATCATTAGATTCATTCAGTTACAGGCTAAATTTGCTATCAGTAGTAAATTTTATTTGAAATAAGGAACTATACTAAGTTTGCACACACAGTGCGATGTATCACTGCTTTACTATCGGATTTGGTAATTTTGCACAACTCGTCCAGATGATCGTAGGAATTAAACGTGACATGGCAGCAAATATACATGGCTGACTTGACTTCCACCGTAGATGTCTTATCTTTTTTAACAACGTATATAACTCGTAAAAGAAGTACTCAGACATGGACTATCGAGTTTGTACTTTTTGTTGATTTTTTGAGCGTATATACTTCGCTTCATCTTTACTCATTGTGAGGCGAAGGATATGCTGAATTACTTTATAAGTTTACCGGCACTAAGAATAAGGACCATAATATAATAAATATGGCATTGCACTGAATAGCTCCTGCACAAACAAGTGACGCGAAGGCGATAACTCGATCTGTCTCACAATGAACGAATTTAATACACGTTTGGTCCGGTCGGCAGAGTTACAATTTCCCTTCAATGCTGCAATGACACTGGTATGTATCATTTTTCAGTTTTACGGTTTGTCAAGTGTTTCTATATCGCTTTTTCATTGTGAATTCAGAAATGTAGGAAAGTTTTCGATATCGGGTCAGGTTTTCACTCTATTTCAAATTTAAGAACATGAATTACTGCAAATGGCGTGTTATCCGATTAATTTCATGTATACTTAATTTCAATTTTTCCCTAAATAAATTAATAAAAGGGATTTTAGAGAGCGTGCATAAGTATTTTATATTTTCTTTCAACAAAGTTATGAAATATACGTTGAGTAACAGCTAAACTGGCAACACCGTTGGTAGGGACAATGAGTCACCAGTTATTGTATCTATCTATTGTGATCAACTTTTTAGGCCACCAACAAAAATGAGAATATGAACGTGTTATTAATTAGCTCCTGAAAAACTACCAAGCACTAAGTGCATGCATGCCCAGTAAAATGTATTTTCTTGGTTCGCATTTAGACTATATTCCGGAAAACTGTGGCGATTTGAGCGAATTGCTATGAAAGCGTTTTCGCAAGGATATTCGAGTAATGGAGGAGATATATTTCATCTTGAAGTTCACAGGAACTCTAGTTGTGTCCTATTTTAACCATACGTTACACATTTTCCATTATTTATGCGGTATCTGAAAAAAATATTAATATTTGGTTATCATTTGTGTTCCTAAAACTGAAATAGAAAAAAAAAAATCTGACCTGATGGAACAAAACGAGTTACATTTCCAAACTCAGCATGCAAAATGCATATAATATCTGTTGACAAACACTAGACCTCTTCAAAAAGGTTTAAAAATGCAGCCCAGTGTAATCAACGAAGGACAATTTTATCTCAATTGTGCCTTACGTTGTGTCAATAGCATTAAATTCGGTACATAGTGTTGGATAAGTTAGAAAAATGACACAAATGCTAAAGATTCAAATGTCCTGCTCTTTTTTCTGCTAAATGCTAAACCAATTTTTTGTGCTAATCCTCCCACAGTGCTAAATCTAACAGTAAAATGCTAAATTGGCAGCACTGCAAAGCTGCACCTTCGCACCTGCTCGTGGTGTGTACGGCATACTGCCTGCCTGCCAGCCCGCCTGCCAGCTCAACTGCTTCTGGTGTGCCAGAGTCGTTAGGCCGGCGCTACTCTACGCAATCGCATGCTCAACTCAACCTGACCAGCGGACGTGCAGCTAGCATGTCGTTCACTGTGCTATATCAATGCTACCAACTTTTATTGTGCATACGTACGGGGACACAACATATGCCCTGCACATCGCAGAAAAAGGAAGACACAGAGCACAATTTCTAGGCGCCCCTCAAACCGATCGTTCAAGACTGTTATGACGTCATCATTGTCTATTGGCGCGGCTGGAAATGTCTCCATAGCACTGGTATCATGGCTACAGGTACCTATGCAATTTAAAGCAAGCGATCAGACTGTTGTGCCAGTATCATTGTTGCTAATTTTGTTGCGAAATACTGAAGAAATGCCCTTCTGAGGTCATTTGTCCGTGCTACGCTCATCAAATTGAGCGTGAGATGATATAGTGTGGCCCCGGCCATACGTGGCTAGGTGTTACTAGATTCTCATGCTTTTTTTGAGGTCATAAAGTTGCGCTGCTGGAGTCAGTTTCTGCTTCAATACTGGCCTGCCATGACGTCACTATGCTGTTTACTAAGTCTTGCTGACAACGTTTGACGGATCTTTACTGACGCAGTGACGCGACTAAAGAAAGCCAGTAGCGAAGTTTTGACGAAAGCTTCGCCTCAAGGACAGGCTTTGCTCATAGTCGTTAGTCATACTTATTAGAATTACACTTCTACATTCAATGAAGGTGATCCAGTTCTCATTATTGACCCATCAAAAGCTATTTACTTTTTAAGGAGTTGTACCCCTCGATCACCCTGGTGCTCATTACCTCACTCAAGAAAATTAATGTTTTTGCCGCATTTATCTGCAAGCTACATAAAGCCCGGTGCCCACACAACAACTTTTGTTGCCGCTAGCAGCCTTGAGGTAACTCAACTAATCCATTTATGTAGCCGCGGCACGGCTTCAGCTCGGGCCAAATTCAGGTCTATATAAGAACTGTCGAAAATCTTAGTCGCTACTGCAATTTTTGCACCATAGCAAGTGCCAATAGTGAACTTTCACCATCGCACTTAATTATGAGCAGTTTAAGTCCACAAAACTTGATATTTCTAAAGATAGTGCACGATATATCAAAGATGTCATACTAAAGTCACTGCCACAACTACGGAGTCAGATTAGTTGAGTTGACTAGATTAGTTGAGCGGCAACGAAAGTTGTTATGTGGGCACTGGGCTTAACTTAAAATGTTAAAAAATGTTAAAGATGAATCATTATAAAATTTACTGGAAGTATAATGAAGGACAGGAGAAACAGATAATTAAATTTTTATGATGATCAGGCAGTCTGTGTGAATCTTTAGCCATCTGTCTGTTAGCAACAAAACTCAAAAAATTAAGGACACTTCTTAGTAAAATTTACTGGAACTGTCAGAAATGACCCAAGGAACATGCGATTTAATTTGGTTGATGTTGATAATCCGAAATAAATCCTGAACTACGGGCTGTTTTGAAAGTTTCAATAGTATTGCGTTCTTGGCGGAGGTCTGCACTAGTTCACAGTAACATTGCCTGCTTTACCTTGGCAACTTGATTTTACTGTGACGGACAAAAATTGAAAGACGACTTAGCTATTTAAAGATGTTAACTGAAGTGGATTTTGGATCAGTAGCCAAACACTAACCTTTCACCACTAGGTGTTGATACACTGAAGTGGAAATTCACATTAAACGGACTGCGCAAGTAATTTATCCTTCAGAACTTTACAGCTAGTGCTGTACTCTAATGGACGAGTGATGCCATCTATCTATATTATGCTAAAATTCAGTGAACATTATTTGTATCTTGCTTGTTTGTACACAGCTTCTTCGCTTTTAGATATGAATAAATTCGAGCGTCAGTTGTGACGCTGAGCCCTGGGGGAAGTCTTAGAGTCCGCCATACAATCTATGTTATCGTTTAGGAGCACAGTTCATTTACTACAGATAGTTATATTAGCTCTACGCGAACATTCCGGAGCCGATTTCAGCCAATCAGCGACCGCTAGACTGACGTCAATTTCAGCCACCGGCTGAGCGCCGCGCCACTATGCTAGTGTAAACAAATGAGGCCGCGAGCGACGGCTCGTTGTACTACAGTATACCACAAATACTTCCTGGCCAATTATAATTTATTATTCCAAATTTGAAGTATCCATACACTTAATGACATAAGGAAAGTAAAATAATAGACCATATGTGTATTTCATTGCATCTTGATTTCAGCGCCACAAAAGAAAATAAGGAAATCATTCGTAAAAGTTTACCCAAGTTGATGCGAATGCTTTGCTCGAAATAGAATGTTTCGCATGTGTTCAAAAAGAAAAAAAAATAGATGATTTTCATTCACCAACAAAATGTTACAATTCAACAGGTTATAAAGTAGAATATCTTATACACACAAGGAAGGCACAATAAACTACAATAGAATAATTTTACCAACGTTTATGTAAGAAACAGTCGCGACACACACTTCACCTCTCTCACGCACGGCGCCATTGTGGAGATTGCCCAAGATGCCTCTGTCTTGGGATTACCAACGATGCCCCTTTGCAAAAGGAGGGACGCTATTAGCCGATACATTTTTGTGTGACGTCACTATGCTTCAACTGCAGGCTCTATTGTGTGACATAACTATCTGTAGAAAATGAACGGTGTTCAGGAGTCAGGGCGAGGACGCTATTTAAGAAGCGTCGTAACATAGATGTCGATGTGTCGAATGCACGAGTGAATCGAAATTCTGAATTTTTAATCCTTTGGACGGTATCAGTAGCTAAGAAGATTAAAGAATAGCATCAACGTTGTGGTTTTAGAGCTAAAATATCAGTAGTTAATTTTTTTAGTGGGACTATTCAGTCCCTAAAAAATGGCCTCCATCCAATAAAAATTTATTTGTGCGCTGTAGATAAAGGTCAGAGGCCCCAGCAGGCCACAGACATGGCCATGCAACCATTTCAAACGGTGTTTTGGAGTGAGACTCTCACGGACGCGCCTAACCGCAAGAGTAAATGAACGACTTAAACCAAGAGAAGTTCCCCTCTACCCACAGTACCCATTACAGAGACGGCAGTGTCCGGCTGGATTGCGACCCCAAGGCGCTGCCTGAAAAAGTATCCAGCTCTCTTATCTCTTGATGCTGAAGTTAGGCGCCTCGAAAGCTCCTTAATGAAATCAACAGTCTCTGGGCCTAAGGGGCCAAACGTTTCAACCGCATCTGGGGTGAAAATGTAAAACTGTGAGAGGTCCGCGTAATGCGGTACCTTTCTGGCTTCTGCTGCACGGGCTGCCGCTCCTGCTTACCCCGACGGTCCTTGTAAGCGAGTCGCGGCTACAGGAGAAATCCCAGACAAGACGCGCCCCTCTCGCCACGGGAACAACGTAAGATCATCCGGCCGCCTACCATCCTTTCGAGTCAGCCAAGCCGGTTCCAAGATTGACGGCACTTCTGCACTAGCTAAAGCACGCTTTATTATGTCGCTCGCCGCCTTGTGTCGATATGTCCTACCAGCGCTAGATCTGCACGACGGCCTGTAGACGCCACCAGGATCAACGCATTTTATAAGTATTTAATTGGGTTCTTTCTGTGATTTCTTGTATCATACTAAAAGTCTATGAACTTCGGTTCAAGATGGGCAGAAATTTGAAAGATGAAGAGTAAACTTGATTGCAACTGTGATACGGAAGTGAAAGCTGAGTTCAGCTGCATGAACGGGCACGTTAAATTCAAAGGTGCTACGGGAAATACAACTGGAATACGTAACGTATAAATTGACTTTGCTTACAGGCTGAGTGCTGAATATTCATTAGAGAAGCAAAGAAGCTGCTGATGGTGACCCGTACGGGCAGGAGTGGACGGTCAAATAGCGTGTGTTCTATGACCAGCTGAATTACACCATTTTTTTTTTTTTTGCGAAAGCAAAGGCGATCGTGATGATGACCCAATGGGCCACGGGCCGTCTAGTTCTCTGTAAAAACCAGCGCCCGTTTTCCGGTCGCTTAGGTCCTGCAATAAGTGCAATGTCAGGCATTTTAAGGTCGGAGAAAGGTTGGCTAAAAGTGTGCGCAGATGAGACATATTCGTTCATTTCGACGGAAAAAAATTGTCGCATCGTGAAGCTTGGCACATTTAAATGCATTTGCAGAGGGGAAAAGTTCTTGTTGTTGCTATGCTTAGGTAAAGTTATTAAAAGTTATATAAAGCAGCAATGGAAACATTGACTGCATAAATTTTACTGCTGTCTTATGCGGATGTTTTTGTTTCTTAAACAACGTACTAAACCATCCTGAAGCCCATTAACGAAGCTTTGACAAGTATGTATCTGCTGGCTAGCATCATTGCTATGTAGATACAGATTCTTTTCACACTTTCGACTTTGCAGATGGAATAGCAGTCATTTAAAATAAAGATCTAAGAAAAACGCAGGCATTACATACCGTAGTAGTGAATATATTTAAGGGAAAACTGGACTAAAAATTGCTTTTCATAGCTCCAATACTAAGAAATGATTGCCTTAGACCCATCCTGCTCAATTCACTCTTCAGACAACTTTTTTGCCGAGTTGGTCGAGCATTTGTTGGTGAAATTGCCCCTCTCGGCAATTTTTGTCCTCGTCTGCATTGGGTCTTAGAGTCGCCAAGTTCCTTTTTTTAGGGTTGTACGTTGACTACGGCTAAACAAGGCACCATAATCGACTTCATGCAGGAGCTCTGGCTTCGACCAGTTGAATTGAGTTTCAATCGTTGACTCTTAATTGAATGTGCTTAAAATTTCCGGAAGGTTACTCTCGTTCTTTAAGGTGGAATTCTCAGCTGGTTTAATGTAATCCAGTTGTTTCTAACACCTGCAGAAGTTTCGAACAAATTAAGCCTCAAAGTCTTAATTTTGGCACCGCATCGATTGAGCACTGTCGAATGGGTCGTCAAAGTCGATCTAAGCCTAGCCCACCAAACTTGACGCCACCGGAAATACTGACTGGATTTTAGCTTTGTCAATTTGAATTGTGCTGCAAGTGCTAGAAGTAGCCTGATTAAGGGCATGTTCGACCGCGTGACAAAATTAGGCCTTCGAGACTTGACTTGTTCGAAACTTCACCCAGGTGGGCTGGCTTCGACCCGCTTAGTAGAGTTTTAGGTATTGACTTTCTTAGGTTACCCATGAGAGTTCCAAAAACTGCGCCTTACTCCAAAAACGTCAAAAACGGAGTTATTAGCAGGCTCAACGTAATCTCGTCACTACTAAGACTTGCAACACGATTCAAAGTGACATATCCAAAGCTTTTGTCTAATGTTTCGGACAAGTCAAGCGTCCTAGGCTTAATGTTGGAGCGCAGTCGAACATGCCCTGTGATGGCCAACTGAGATCTCCGGTTTGCGGACTAATTCAGTTATCGGAAATATCGCGAGTAATAATTTAAGGTTAACTCCTGAAACGCGAGGCATCGGATGAAAACCGAGGTTCTTGTCTAAAGTTTTAGACAAGTCAAGAAGGCTTGGCTTCTTAAGTTAGGTCAGGCTATTATTCAAGCTGAACCAAACCTACTCTTATCTTCTCTTGACGAGCCTATTTAACCTAGCCTTACGCATACTTCAAGGTAGGCCACCTACTACCTCGGGGCATGTGTTCCTTCGGAACGCATTTTTGGCTCAGAGAAAATCTTCCTTAAAAGAATGAATCAGTGCACTGCCGAAACAATCAGTCTCGCAAAAGCAATTTCGAGGTGCAAGCAGCGGTGGGCCCTCTTATAGCAGATGTGCTTGTGACTTCTGTCGTGAGAACATCATTGTCCATTAGCGGTGCGGAGGGCGACAGTCTATTAAGACTTACGGAAACAACATCAAAAGGAGACATTCGCTTGGCAGAATTGTGCTGGCAGTTTGCCTTCTTTTCGCCGTTCTTTTAGGGCACCAGCTAAGGGGCTCAAAGGTGATTTTGATTTTCAGTGGGTGCAGACGGTAGAGGTTGTCATGTCTGCAATTAAATAAGCCCTTTCTACCAATAAACGAACGGTGCTATGTTTCAAATAGTTTGTTGTATGGACAGTACGACATGATTGATTTAGACGACAGCATGCAACACAGTAACTTTTTTCATAAATAAAATTCCACTGTCACCAGAAAACATTTTTCGAGGTGCACTGACCTCTTTTGCTTTCTCCCTTCTACTGCAAGCTCCAAATTTGCAGGCCCTTAAGAAATCTCCGCGAATGCTGCCAGAGGAAATCCTGCCAAAGACTCGCGTGGAATGCGCCGGAAAAGCCTTAGGATCACCGATTGGCGAGATCGATAGACCGTCCGGCGGCTCTATATGGTCCATTGTATGGATGCCCCCAGCCGGCCTATACAGGAGGTTAGGCCTGCAATACGACTCCGAAATGGGCAGTAAAATTTGACTTGAACCCTCTTAAGGTTAGCTCTGCTGCGACATCGGAAATGGATAGCAGAAATTGACTTGAAACTGGTGGACTTTGGTTCGGTTACGACTATACAAATTGACGGCGAAGTTTGAATTAAGCTTGCTGAACGTTATCATTACCTCGATAACGGCGATAAATTGCACAGGTTGACTTCCATTGATGGGCCTCCAATTAATTGTTACGACTTGGCCAGGGGAAAGTAAAGTTGAACTTAAACTGGCGATAAATTTATGTTTGCCGTATCTACGAAAAGTTGCTGCACAACTTGACTAGCAACTGAGGGACTCACGGCAATGTTGCGACTGGGTAATTGAGGGTAGCAAAGCCAGGTGCAATGAGTGATTTGAATTGCACAGTGAATATAACTTGAGTCGAGAAGTGAGTTAGGTCCAATACGATATTGATTCCTCTCACAAAAGTTGGCCTGGCAAGCAACGAAGTTCAGTTATCTGCGAAGGCTTCTGACTAAAATATTTTAACCTACCTAAGTATAATAGTAGAAGTGTAACTATAGTGGGTAGTACTGCATCTTGTTTCTCAGAAGCTGTGCACCCTATCTAAGACGAATTGTTGAAGGTCCAGCTCCAGTGGACGGGTATGTTAGTGAGTCATCGCTATGCAGTGCTAGCAGCCGGTAGATGAGAGAGATTGTGCAGATGATAAAGGATGTTTTCCAGACAATAATATTATTCTGATCAACATATACAAGAATATACAGAATGGTATTTAATATTAGACTTACAGCATGCACCCACTTCCACAACTCAGTCTGTGGCAACAGATCTGCATCATCACAGTGTGCTCCCATTCATAATTATTATCATAGGAGAAGCACATTTAGAGGTGGCAACTTGAGATACATGATTGTTTGGATCGACTGTTGGAAATTTCAGGCATATCTAATGCCCTGTAGACTCGACTCTGCAGCTTTATCGAACTAGAGGCCAACAAATGCTATATGAAATTTGAGTAAACTGTAAAATATCTGTAATGTTAAAGGAAGAAATTCCACAAATCTTACGGGAAAGCACCGTATTTCGGTCTACTTGGGATGTTCCATAATTTCTCCAAGGCCACCGACTACTTACACCTACTTTGCGTAGTACCACATTGCGGCCTCGTATTAACTCTCATGTTTACTTGGTATGAAAAATAGGACTTCATAGGTAATTTCGTTTCTTTCTTTTGAAATTTATCATACTGTTTTGTAAACTACTAACTTCAGGTTTTACTTCCCTACCCGTAACAGTACACACAAGAATTCATAAACTGAACAAGTATCACTCCACAGATATGTCGTGCTTTGCTTAATTTTAATACAGATTAGTTTTTCTGGCAAGCACATGCATCTAGTTATTTTTTGCAAAGTATGAACTAACGAAAAAAAACATATGCTCCTTACACTACAGCACTGAGAATATTCAAGGTTGTGGTATAAGTGCATACATACATATACTGTATATAAGAATAATGCAATATTCTATCCGTGAACCGTGAAGTAGAGCTAAAGAGAAAAAAGTATTGAATATGGCAACTATTAATTCCATTCCCGATTCCAAATATTCGTTCACTCGGTTATAGCGCAGATCTACAAAGCTCAACTTAGGCAAGGCAAGTGGGGGTTCGAATCCTGAAGTGCTCTGCTTTTTATCCGAGCCACAGGGAAATTTTACGGCAAATTCGTAATTCTGACCATACTGTCATAAATTTCTCCATGAATCTTTGGAATTTGTTTGTACTGTGCAGCCTACACCAAGCTATAAATTATAGTAGTAGACTCGGATGGAAGCCTGCGTCCAGGGCGCTGTTCTGAAGCTTTCGGCACCACAAGTATACCAGGTGCATGTGATCGACCTCTTTTGGCGAAACACGTACGTAGACACAGTAGCGCTTCAAAAGAGATTTTGGTTGGTATTTTGCTCTAACTTCCGCTTTTCATTTGTACGCTGGAAACGTTTTGACTAAAATAACCGAAAACTGCATTATTTCCATGTGGTAACAATACAGCTGCTCAACCGACTCCTTCTTTCTGTGTACCTTGAGGATTTTGAGACGAGGTGCAAGTGGTGTTATGTGCGCAGAGTCACTAACGGTGTTTGTTTGCCCGGTTGGGTGGCCGCTCGTGACAAACAATAGAACAAAGAGCGAGTTCAGTAATTGTTTAGGCGCTTCTGTGAAATTGTTTGCGCGACATCCTTTGAGGCCTGGCCATGGAAATTCAACATGTGCAACAACTGGGCGCCAAGGACTGATACGCTTGGACACCTTATAAAAAGGCGCGTCACCGCTACACTTATTGGCCTCGGTGGGACTTATTTGGCTAAGCTAATAAAAGCGCTGATCGGCAGAGCGACTAATGTTCCACTCTCGTCCTAGTGACGGCCACCTCGATAAATGACGCGTCATTTCCGCCATGGAGATAATCTTTCCTATGGACGAGGTGTCAGCAGTGATGTTCGTATTACTGAAGTAAATGAGGACACCAGTTAATTGGAAACATCGATACGCAAAATAATAGCACATGGAGATATTTGCTGCACGACCTCTCTCTTGGAAATCTTATGCACTGTAATACGGAAAACCAAATGTGTATATACCATCACTGTAGTTGGAGGCGCTTTCAAAAGAATTAGTTTTTGAGCATTAAAAAAGCAGATTTTTTCATTCAATAGGGTGCGTGAGAAATGCTAAAACTATTCGTGCAAACAGTGATGACTAGAGACCGGATTTTATGCCCTTAAAAATATGCCTTTTATACCTGAAAACTATGCCTTTTATGCGTTAAAAAATGGGTTTGATGCCCTTATAATATGCCAGTTATGCCCTAAAAATATGCTTTTATGCCTTGAAATATATGCCATTATGCCCTAAAAATATGCCTTTATGCTTGTTATACTTGTGTACGCTTCCTTCGTTGTTTTGAATTTTTAATTTTAATAAATAATTCCGTACTTCTCTGGAGGGGCGTGGTGTTCTACCACAAAATGCAAGCTAAAACAAATTAAGAAGGAGCTATCAATCAATCAATCAATCAACTTCATTAGGTACTCACAGGAATGGTACAATAGTTATATTAAACATAGCTTATCACTAGACTTAAATTAAATTCTATGAAGTTATCAAGCATTATACTGTGTAGGACGTTAATGCTCTTCGACAGTATTTATAGCGCCGTCATTAGTTAGGACCCTATTACATGTGTGATCTGATTGTCGATTTTGTAGGTTCAGAACCAAGGAGCTTCAATGGAGAAGGAAGGAGCTTTGTGGCTAGTTACAGACTTGCCAGCGAGTCAACCAGATCTCTTATGGCTGAGACGGGGGAGCACTGAGTTTCATGGGGGAGCAGAAGACGAACCGAGTTGCTGATATGCGATTGGTGCTTAAGTGACTGGCTGCAGCCATAAGAGTCTCTTTACTGATATGCGATTGGTGCATGGGACAACTGGCTGACAGCCATAAGAGACTCTTGAGCTTCAACGGGCTAGGCAACTGGCTCCCTCCTTCTCTATAGAAGCTTCTTGTTCAGAACGCACCGTCGGTACTGCTTATGGGATTGAATTCTGTATCCTGACTACGGAAGATACTTATGAAGAATCTGATTTTTCAAACTGAGAATCAGATCCCACGTATAGTGTTAGTTCGTATTTCCACTCGAAGCTTGTTTGCCAGCGTCAATTCACTGCATGAAAAGGCGACACGATATCCTTTAATATCTTCACTCGTGTCATTTCGTTTGAAGTCTGAATAAAGATGAAAGATAATTTGCAGCATTTCCTAGCGTCAAGTTATTTTATTTTCTGTTAGTGCTTGAAGTTTTATCTTTGGTCCAAGGAATAAGGTGTCATTGAATAGCGCATATAGTCCTAGTTTCACGAAACATCTATAGTAGCTCTTATTCAATTTGTGCGGCAGATAAATTTACAATTCGTCAAGCAGGTGCTTTATTTGGTAGAATTTCTTCAGCTGACGGACTATATCTAATAGATTAATAGTAGCGTTCCAAAGAAATAATCATGCTCGGAGATTTTAGGAGGGGAGACATTCTGTCCCAGACCCTACATCGTCATTTGGAATTTTAATGAACGTCTGGACAGAGACCACAACGCATTCGCTCTTTGTAGCCTCCCGTACCTACTGAACACCGAAGTGGCCTGCGCCGGCTGATCAGAAAAAAAGTGACAGTTGGATAGTAGAAGAAAAGAGACACGTAAAGAGAAGGCCTACCTAACCGGTAGATCCTTAACACGTTAACTGCGGCAGTCACTGCCGGGGGTAGGCAGCAGTGCGGAGATAACAAGTCGTGACACGTTAGTTTGAGTGAAGCCAAACCTGTGCGGTTGTGTGCTACTCTGTGGAGGTGAGTTGAACATTATAAAAATTGAAACTGTGACCCACCGGAGGACACCCGCAGTAGGAAGATGACCTGAGTGACCCACATGTGGGCACGCCGCAGTTAACGTGTTANCTGTGCGGTTGTGTGCTACTCTGTGGAGGTGAGTTGAACATTATAAAAATTGAAACTGTGACCCACCGGAGGACACCCGCAGTAGGAAGATGACCTGAGTGACCCACATGTGGGCACGCCGCAGTTAACGTGTTAAAAAATAATAATTCGCATAAGGAAAGTGTGTATCAGTACATATGAAGAATGAAAAATTCTATGAGAAAAAATCGCAATTAATAATGATGGTGTTAAAATAAGCAGCTAATGATCCGACGATTTAAAAAAAAACTTCCATCCACCCCTTTTGGCTATTAAGTCCTGCCTAAATAATGCTGCAGCTATAATAACTTCGAACTTTAGGGAATGAGGCCCCAACACGGCAAAGCTTTAATAATTTATTTGGGGTTGTTACATTCGTGTGAGCCAATAACTAATAGTTTCTTCAAATTGCCAGTAGTAAAATTTTAGCGTTTATCAGTTAAATTATTTCGAAGAGCAGAAAAACTGCGTTTAACTTCTACGGAAGTTGGAGGGGCATACAAAAAAGCTGTTAATTCTGCCGAGCTGTAACGATTCTGCCCAGTCGGAAATAATGGTCGTGATTATGGTAGAATGTAGTAGTGTATGAGAGATTAAGGTCAATTACGGATGATGAAACAATATGGTAGATATGTCGGCCAAAACATAACGTTGATTTTAGTTATTTGGGTCGATATTGGTGGAGGCAATATTGGTTGTTTATGGTTTGTCAGGAAACGAAGGTCGATGGTAGTACATGGCTGTATGAAAACTATATATGATAGATGGTAGTACAGACCATATTATATGCTAGAGCATAACCAGATACGTTTTCAAGGGATTTCAGTACGTACGATCATGAGTGGAATTCCTCCCATTATTTAGGAAAGAATATGCATGGGTTGCCCTGGATTACAATGTGGCTAGAATTTGTTCGTCTTTTACCAAGCTTCATTGTATGGAGACAGTAATAAAAATCACATTCCATTGCAGCGCTTAGAGACAATATAAGTATCTACGTTGATTGGATTTCAGCGTTGGCTGAGCAAGAACAGCATTCATTTGTAGGGATAAGGACTCCCACATCGTCATCGTCGGCAACCTGGTCTAATTTTTGCTCAAATCGATCTCCAGCAGGGGGCAAAACAGGTACAAAATTTGCAACTTGGTTTATTTCTCGCCTATTTCGTAAGGATCGTGACACAAAGTGACAAATATATAAATAACTAGAACACCTCGTAGCGTAAGACCATCACCCGCGGAGGGGGGCCAATTCAACTCTGTCAGTTTTACGGCCAGCATACTCTAAAGTTTTGGCATTTATCCCATCTCAACCTATCCGACTGCCTGAAAAAATATACATATTATTATGACTCCACTCCTTCTGCCTATTTATAGGTCGACAGACAACAAAATTCATCGCCGTAATTTTTTATGACCAGTTAATTTTATTTTTTGGAATTGTTCACATCAAACTCAGCGCACCTGACTCCTACCTCCCTACAAAAAAGTATGAACATTGCTCAATTCTTTCTGCCTCATTCTGGGTTGCGTTACAAATTCCACGCAGTCGTCTTCGATAGCCAGCTAACTCAAAATTTTTGCCATTTTTTACATATGAGGCAGCCCGTCTGACTGCCGAAGAAAATAATATTATGACTCAACTCCTGCCTTATTTTGGGTGGACATAAAACAATGTTCATCACCGTCATTTCTGATGCCAGCTAATGCTAGTTTTTCGGTATGGGTCACACCTAGGTGAACCTAACAGACTCGCGGTAGAAAATCAGAAGAATTGCTCCACTCCTTATACCACGTTTTGGGTGGACAGGCAAATATACCAATCTGTATATATATCTACTTAAATCGTCAACGAAAACAATATCACCTGACTGCCTAGAAAAATACTATTACCACTGAAATCCTTCTGTCTCTTTTTGGGTGGACAGACAAAATTCATCGCCGTAATTTTTATGGCCAGCTAATTCTAGTTTATTACCATTGTTCACATATAGGTCAACCCACCTGACTCCCTACAGAAACTTATGAACATTGTTCAGCTTCTTCCTCCTCTTTTTGTGTAAAGAGACAAATTTTAACACCGTCATTGTTGATGGCCAGCTAATTCAAGCTTCTTTGGCATTGGTCACATCTAGGTCATCGTTCCAGACTCCCTGCAAAAACTATGAATATTATTCAGCTCCTTCTTTTTTTTCGGTGTACTGATATACAAATAATGAAACTTAAATCTTCAAGGAAAAATTATCACCCCTCTCGATTCGTTCCCGATTGATAAATATAAGAAACTTATAAATACATAAATGTATAAACATATAAATAAAAAAACGCTCGACGGGAATAATCATATTGTTTTGATATACTATATACATGAACACATAGAAACACGACAGTGTATATTATATTATTTTACTTGCAGAGACGCGGGATTGATACATAGGTATGCCTTGATACTTTACCTTGGTTACCTTAATGAGGCCTTGAACAAGGTCCAGGTAGCGTTACTCGCAAAGCCCGCTTTGTGCAGAGGTAATGCTGCATTCCGTGACAAGTGGGAGTTCTAGTAGCGAGTTATCTCAACATTGTATGCGGCCGCTTACATGTTGATTGCGTGGCACTTTCAGAAAGTAGCTACGCGTCCGGCAAGCAGTTAAACTTCACAGTAACCGTTCAGGTGGCATTTCGAATGAGACGGGGCGTTTCGTTGAACAGACTCGCACGTCGTGCGGAGAGGCTACTACTGTAGAATACTTCATGACTATTGCATCGCCTCCATTTCTGACCGGAATTCGCACTATACAAGTGTGCCCATAACGACAGAAGACTTTCTTCAAGGAAATTTCCATTTTTTATCACGCTTGCTCGTAGTTCTGCTCTGAAGAACATTTGGTTCGTCTTCTTCATTGGTCTTATACAAAATGTGAGCTTCATGAGAGCAAATAAAACTCTGATGAAGGAGAAAGGGAAAACAGCTCTATGTGTACCGGCAAAATATACTTCACACGTTTTCAATGCTTAGATGCAAGAAATAAATGGCCAAAGGAAAATGTGAATTGACTTCGAAGACTTCCTTAATGGCGTTACCATCTCTAAATTAGTTTAATATATACTCTCCTCAGCACGGTGCACATGCTCTTATCGTATTACTTTTCAGGTCACCTAGGAAGTTCTTACGTTTTTCAATTAGGTAATTTACTTTCAAATTTACAAATTTCTTTTGCTACCGAATATCATCATTACCAGCACAAAAAAAAAGCTGCAGGTTAGTTCATCACTGGCGCAACAATAAACCTCCAATTCTGCCAACGAAATATAAACACAAACTCGGCTAATCCTCTCAGAGGAATGCACCCGGACGCCAGCAGAAGCTGTCCTAAGTCAACTTATGTTTTCGCAACCTTGACTTGCTCCACATTTGTGCATTTGCCGAGGGATTCACTAAAATGTAATCCGTCTCAGCTTTTGGACGCATTACGCTAGTGAGTCGCTGTCGTAAAGTTTTGAGATTTCCGCAAAATTTTGGTGAGTTTTATACCGCAAATAACGCGTGTCTTGCTCTACGTATACGTGAGGTTGGCACATATGAAGTAAAAATCTTGCCCGCTGCAGTGTTATCGGAGGCGACATCTGGCGCCCGGAGTGAGCGTTGCTGCCTGAGTGCATTAGGTGTTCTGCGACAGATTCTCCGTTGGGTACTTCCTCTGTACCATTTTCATTTAAGGCCTGCTGGTCTAGTTACTGAAACAAAAACAAACTCATAGGGTTATTTTGTAGAACCTACTGCAGGCGTTTCACCTGTGTCGTATGTCATTTTCTCTTCTCTTTGGGCTCTTTTTTTAGGATTATTTACCTTAAAATGTGCACTGCAATTGCGAGGGAACATGCATCGGAAAACTCAATAGTTAAGAGTTTGATTCTGTAGTCCCTTTACCGAGCAGAAGCCCTGCAATTTCAGCACTTGATGGTATTCCCCTGGTTACAAGTAACGGTGCTATAGAGAACTATCACTCTTAGTCTTTATTTTCACAATATTGAAGTGACATAAGTAAAAGACTTAACCATTAATTAGGGGCTTCATGTTATTTTGAAGATATCCGCTCCTTACTTACGACACTTTTAATTCAGGGTCCAGATTTATAAAGCTACTTTCAGTGTTGCAATTCGTTAGTTTAGCTTGTATCTCGCCTTATTGTATTGTAACTCCGGCCAGATTTATCAAGCTACTTACGTGTTGTAGCTCATTTATCTAGTACCTCGAATTACTACGCGGTTGTAGAAAAAACTTTTTCCTGCAAAAAATAGAGGAAACAAGCTAGAGAATCTTGTAAAGTATGTTATATCTTTGCTAGACCTTGGGAAAATTTGTAAGTGGTTACAGCACTCGAGTCTCAGCGTGTAAACTCAGATAAAACGCTGATATAATCCACCTGCGGATTGGTTGTTCGTTGAATGGAAGATGCCAAGCTACAATTGGTTGTTCCCAGAAAGGAAGACATAAATCGACCGTTTATTGGTTGTAGTAGAGATATGTAACTTCCAATCACAAGGCAGGCAGAATACAGCCTTGTATCGTCGTTGTAAAGTACAACATTGCAAGTTTTACGAGACACTTGTACACTACATAACAATCAATAAATAAAATTTTCAAGTTTCACTCATCAATTTTCACAAACAGGTGAACTGGGTGTAAAGATTTTGGTAGCCACCACCTCGTTCGCGGGACCTAATATAAATTCCGTGAAATCATAAACATTTGAATAAATGTTATCATAGCCCACACCAACCTTGGTGGTCTACTCCTCCCAAATGATACTGACGGCAAATTGATAAAACTTTGATAAAATCTTCTTTAATCAACACAGCCATTTCACACAAACATAAACTGTTCTTAGAGACCCCAAAACACATCTATTGGAAAGAAGGATGCACACACGAAGACTGGCGAAACTTAAATTATGAATTTAATTTTAGCCAAATTTAGAACATTTTCGTGTCCTAAAGTTCAATGATCGTCTTCCACCGTTGTCTTGTAGCTACAAATTTGCGTTTACTACTGATAACCACATTTTATGCGTATTGCCAAGAGCACTTTACTTTTTGTTTGAGGCAGCTGTGTTGAGTGCAAAAGACCGTCAAAGGTTTATCAATTTGACGTCAGGCCCAGGTGTGATTTTGAATGGATAGTCAAGTATTGTGTGGTCCATGTCTTTATGCTAATACTTTTTTATAACTTTGAGTATGGAAGCAATTTTTTGAGATCCTCGCATTAGTTTTCACGGTAAAATTGGAGTTCTTTCGGGGAATTCATAACAATAAGAACAACGTTTCTCAGACGTCAAGGCGAGTAGTAATTCTTCAGCCAAGGGAGTGATTTGCGTTTCAGAGAACGGGTTGATACCAAGAAAATGCGTTTTCAGCTTCACATTAAGATACTTTGCACCTCGCATTTACTTATTTGCAAGGATGGAAAAGGGTAATGCAATTTTTCTATAGATTAAAATGTGCGGATGAAGCTAGGAGAGGTTGATAACAGATGTTTAGATGGAAAATTGTGGCATCAAATAACTTTTTATATATTTTAGCTGTTTATGTACAGGGGCCTGACAGCCCCTCACAAACAACGTTTCAAGCGGTGTAACTCACATGAGTAACTGAACTTTTTTATATAATATATTCTTAAATAAAAGCAATATACGAGCTATATGTTTATATTTTCAGACACTTCTGCTTCATATTTTTTCTCCGTACCAAGCCCTTCATCTGAGTCTCTGAGTATAAAATCTTAGAATTGGATAAAGGCATCGCCAG
>LQNS02007216.1:21824029-21850512 GCA_001587735.2 Parhyale hawaiensis
ATGTTTATATTTTCAGACACTTCTGCTTCATATTTTTTCTCCGTACCAAGCCCTTCATCTGAGTCTCTGAGTATAAAATCTTAGAATTGGATAAAGGCATCGCCAGATCATCGTAAGCCACCGAGGGAAGTTAGACCCCCACACTCTACACTGTATCTCCCTTACTTCTCCCCTCAGCCCTATAGGGACTCGCGGTCAACTTAGCGGAAGGAGAGAGAGTGGTGCGCTTTGTCCGTTGTGGCGTGAAAAAATGATCTCCGTCCGCAGTAATGATTAAACTCTCCTGGCCCACCAAGCGAATGTATGCACGGGGAGATGTTGTCGTTGCGTGCTTGCAGTGTGCGCGCCGTGCACCCTAACAGGCAGAAGCGAAATAAAAATTAGGGTGAAAATGTGTTCCACTATCCGTGTTGTTAGATTAGATAATGTTATAAATAGCGGGCGGGGGAGAACTCTAGACACAATGTTAGTTATATATATACTTTGGGAAATTAATTCGGTGTTATGAGAGACTTGAAGGAGTGAAAGTTATTTTTGTGTTCTATTCCACTTGTTGCACGCCTTATTGTCGGATTTAGGTTCTTCATTCCTTTACTACATCAACAGTAAATTGATATCGCACTGTGCAGATCTTGGCTCTTCCTATAGGCCTGAAACTATACTCACATTAACTAAATTAGTCACGGAAGAAAAGAATAGAACTGTGATGACAGAGATCCAGTATCTCACTGGCGACAATATTTCCTATTCAATCTCTTGCTTGCAACAACCAGTGTGGAACATACCTAAGATCCAATGCGTGATACGTTTGGTTTATGTATTTGGTAGGGACACTTTTGAACGACAGAGACCTCTATAAGGAGACATTCGATTAGGGAGAAACACTGCCATCTTAATCACTTCTTTTAACCAAAGTGTCTGCATCGTTGGCAGTGCATCGTATGTTTTCCACGTACTCAGTTCTTCTTTGGTTCATCTCTGTACGCTTCTGAGACTTAACGATCTTGATGGTTGGTCAGAGTTCCAAAAAATTTGCTACAATGCAACTTTTGATAAATTAAAACCATCTCTCAGGAAATGTAAATTTTTCTTCGTTGTTCATGGCGTCAAGTTAATCATAAGGAAAGCTATTCCCGCGCAAATGCAAGTCACTCATATCATATGAAATTTGATGTAAAAACAACACTTGATCGAGAAGCGAAGAGTCACTAAAGTGTGAGCAAGTTTCACAGTGTCAATACTGTGCTATGGCTAAATTAAAAAAAAAAAAAAGAACAGTGATGTGCAAGTGGAGGTTGAATACAAGCGCAAAAACCCTTATGGAAATTATTTAATAACTTCTTTAAAATCTAACCCTGTAACAGGTATAAATTTTCCTACAAAATATGTGTTTAATATAGACTGTAAAGAGTTAAGAGGTTGCCTTACTTGCCAAATCATTCCTCCATTTAGTCTACGAACCAATCGTACATGAGCAAAATTAGGAAAAAATATGAATATTTACACTACACGAGGAGAAAATTAAAAATGTTTAATGCGACGAGTAAGTACCTACAGTTTTGGTTTTTGCATCTAATAAACAATTAATATCTATTCTTGTACGAATATAAATGTAAACACCAGATTGAGTAATTGAAAGAGTCTACATTCATCCTAATTTAAAATCTAAGACCAAACTCTGAGGATAATTTTAGTAGGCAAACTTTCTACGCAACATCAACTATATCAAGTCACCTAAGGATAAGTTTCGGGTATTTAAAAAAAATAATGATCTTCTAATCCGCGCTTTAAGAAAACTTCTGGCCTCATTTAAAACCAGGGAGCCTCTTTCAAGTAAGTCAGTGGAGCAAGTTGAAAATATATCTTTATGGCAGATTTAATATAAGTCTCGAACTCATCAAGAGACCGTTAGTGTCTTTTAAAGCAGTCGTTTGATGCCTAAAAGTTTGGTGCAGAGCCGCACTTGGAGAATTTAGGCAGCTATGGCAGTAAGAGGAAGTTCATTGATTCAATATAGAGGACGTGAATAGGCAACTTACAGGCAGTGATGCGTGAGCCGCCCTATACGTGTGGTCTCGTGCGTTACTGAGAGCTTTGGGTGCTTATGCGCGAGGTTACGCATGTGTTGGTGCAAGGAAGAAAGTGAACACTGGCTGTTTGTGATCTATGAAATGGAAAACACTTAATGCAAGAAAAAGTTCAATAATTATGAGACTTTTCATGACTATTATTGTGAGATGTTTCCGAGATACAACCAGTAATATCACAGCATTGTTAAAAATTTGTTTCCCATGATTATAATTGGGCACAAGGTGCAATAGGAAGCAAAATTATGTGCGCATGGTGATATGAGTGAACAAAAATTTGTGATGCTAGATTACCAGTGGGATATGAGCACTATGAACGCTACTTATATTATTCTTGAATACCGATTGGAAATATTTAAGAACAAGTGGTAGTGCTTAAATATGCCAGTAACTGTCGGTGAAAATTTGTTCTCATTCATTCTCGATAACAGTAATTACTGTGTTAAGGCGAGGAAGAAGAGTTAGCAAGAGTGAAGAAAAAAGCGCTTATTTGTGTTTCATGTTAGCAAGTAGCAACAGTGTTAACAAGTAATAATGTGGTGTTCGCATAGCAAGCAAGTAAGTGCAAGAATGCATTAAACTTTAAGTGCTATTGTGTAAGCGATTCGCAGAACTAACTGTGAAAGGGCTAGCAATACTTCTGTTGTCCCGATTGTTTGATATTGAGACTTCAAGCATTTGTGTTCTAATTGGACAGTAGTTGATAACTAATTTAATGCATGTTTCAATACAGTAGATAATGTGACCTTCTTATTCCTTGCGATAACTGTATTACGTGCATGGTAACTCATAAATTAGGAAATTGTGAGAGGTTCGTATATATAGCGTTGATGAAAGGAAGGTTCGAATTTTCCCTTGGAAGTTTTTATGTAACTAAAATACTTGTCCCCATTAATATACCCCCGAAAGTGGTGAGCAGCATTATGATTGTGAAACCTGCCTAATACTCTGTATCTTTTAATTTTACTGTACCTTTTGTCTATTTGATTCTCCAGAGACGAAAGAATTTATTCAAACTATAAGGAGTCAAAGAACCAAGGAAATATGGGCCATATTTTTCCACTCTGCCATGTTAGGTTGCTGATGAAGTTATATTAATTCTTAAAAACCGGTAACTCAGCTATGGTCGTTAAAATTATAAATATCCATTACAGCGTGATATGGATTACATATATGCACCGTTCATAGACCCACTGTTTTCTATATAAATCAACTAAATAATATATCCTAAACGCAAAAATAATACTTTAATAATGGTAACTTCAACACTTTTACTAAAGTCTAAAACAGAATGCTTACCAGCAGTAACTTCTTGTTGGCTAAATTGGGCCCATAACGAGTACGATGGTGTTTACAGTGCACGGTGTTGCTCGCTCATACTTGAATTAGAGAAAGTCTTGTAAAATTTTTAGGAGAATGCGGAGACTGCCAAACAGCTATAAATGCTCCTGAAAATTCACATATAAGTGTTGCAACCCTGTAGGGAATCGCCACAGCAGCAAAATAACCTCTGATAGAGGTCGGCACAATATTGAAATGTTGTGTCAATGTCGGAGCCTCGCCAAGCAATCCTGGACCGGTGTTTTGCCAATATGCGCTAAGCAAAAGGTTACTTTTACGTTGTCAAAAATGTTGAGCCAACATTGGGTCACTCCTTGGAAATGCTTTAGGAAAACACCCAAGAAATCGTACTGTCAGTTTAATTCAGACATTATTTGACAATTGCTATCAGGAAATTTTGCAAGTTTCTATTGCAAGGAAAAATATGTGAAGTTTATAACACTGAATCTCAATATTAGGTTAATAATAATTTCCAGCTATGATCCGACATTTAAGGATTTCCCGTTTAGAAACGACAATGAGTTGAATTAATAAATAAGTAATATATAAAAAAAAAGAATGTCAACCCTCGACTGAAGTTCAAGAAATTTTACGAGCAAGCCTGTTCACTATCGTTAACGTTGTATGTTATGTTTAAGTCAAAGATAATTGTTTAGCGATAGTGAGAATAATCCTCGATACTGAATCTATACATTAGCATTAATGTCCTACTCTTCCATTTTGGGGTAGGTAGGATAACCAACTGCTTGTTCAGCTGAACATTCACCGACAATGTTAGTTCTAGATTGAAAAGCAACACTGGATCAACTTTTCAAAAAATATCAGTAGGCCAATGTTGAGATGCAAAGTTGGACGGACTTGAAGCTGAGGTTCAATACAACGTGGGTTAAATGAGCAAATAAAATTTCTGACTCTCATAAGGGGCAAGATTGTGCAGTTAGCCTTTCTATAAATGGGATAACCTGAGTGTGTAAAGACAGAAATAAAAAAAAATGAATGATTACAAGTATTTTTCTGGCTGCGACAACGAAACATTTGCAACGGTGACATCGGGAAGAACCCGTCTAGCAGCTGCAGCATCTGGCGGTAGTACTTGTGTTCTAGATCACTAGTCTTGTGACTAAACGACTATGATGGTGCCTACAATGTAGTTTTCAACACGTGGGTGAAGTTTTCAACACGTGTGTGATTTTGGATGGTGCAGATAGTTTAACACTACCATTTTTTCAAACTTGTTTTGAGAACGCGGTAACGCAGTATATTTTATCATTATTTTAATGGACAGTAGATACACGTATCATCTTGTCACTGCTTTAGATTAGGGATAGGTAACATTAATAATTCTATTCGTCTTACTTTCCTGGTGTCCTTATACTTTGTGCAGACAATAGTGTTTTACTCTTCGCTCGTGTTAGTACATCTGCAGCATTGAGAAATCTTTCTCTAGTGGCTGCATCTTCTGTTCTGCGCACTGATTAGCTCTTTTGCTACCAACGGTGTGTCTACTGCCAGCACTGGCGAGCCTATGCTGCTGGCAGTATCACTAGTTACTCTTTTTCTACTGGCTGTATTTCTGGCAAACATCAGCTCTTTTGCTACTGGCGGTATTGCTTATAACTATAGCTCGATCTATAGTACTTGCATAAGTTTTTAAAAAATTTTAACAAACGCGCTAAAAATGGACGGGCTGATCGATGACAAAGCAGAGAGTCTAGCCAGTATCTGGATACATTCTAATGTTACAATATAGAAGTTTTATTATAGCAAAACCTTTTATATCTTATGGATAAATATAAAACAGATTGGTGCGAGAGTAGATGCCGCAGTGAAATGGCTACAGCAACCAGTGCATCCCAATGACTGAGCTACAGAATGATTACCATGTCCAACCGAAGCTCGCTTATCATCAAGATAAATGATGGCCGTGGAGAAACTGGATGATAATGACAGGGCGGGCATAGATAAGCGACGATCAATATACTTAGCGCTCCATCTCCATTAACTGAAGCACTTGGATAATTAAAATTTATGTATACACTGCTTGTGATGAGGTACGGATGTACAGATGAGAATTCGTTTGGACACGAATTGTGACTCTTGTATGTGGCAATATTATGTTCAGCTGCTACGCAGGTACAAAGTTTCAGGTGAAGAAAAAACAATGTGAAAGTTAAAGTTCTTTGTCTTTCGATTTGATTTTACAGCATTTAGTATTAACATATACCTTTGCTTAGTTCCTTTTAAAGTTTACGTTGATTAAAAAACCGGCTCTCGTAAGGTTAACATTTTAATTACTTTCAGAAAAAACTTCATAGCATAGCCACGAAACTTTCATTTTCTTAGCTGTATAAATGCAAAGAACAGAAGTTGATATATGAGGTAGGCTGCTGAAAGCGTCAAAATTTTCATTGATAGAAGACAGGAGAATGTAGCTCTTACTTCTGCGAATATAAATTGATGAAGTTGCTCGTCAACGCGGCAGTAGCAATTTTTAAAAGGAAGTTGAGGGAATGAAAGTCTAGTTTATTGATCTTATTTATTAGTCATAACAGAAACAATTTGTACATAAAACTGAAAAGTACGTTTTAATTAATACAAACTGTTATAATATTATAAATAATACTTCACTTTATAGTCTTGTTTAAATTATCAAGTGATGGTAGCACAAACAGTGGGTGCCATGAAAACGGCAAAAAACAAGTACGTTTTTTTATTGAATTGCCTAGGAATAAACAGACACTGCTGTTCCTATATTGGAAGACATAGGCAGTGAGCTTCTCAACAAACTCATTTTACTGCGTAGATGAAAACAGTTAACCTTAGCTTTTTTCTAAGCTCATATGGCCATCTGCAAGTATATATAGTTTTTAAATTATAGCGATGAGTGAATATATCATTAACTGCACTACAGAATACGGTCTTCGGGTGCAAACGCATAGGGCGACTATAACAGAGGTAAGAAAACATTGAGTTAAGAAAACATATAGTTTTTGTTTCTATTCGGGTCTAACTTTAGGTATAAACAAATTAGGCAACTTCCTCTTTTATTTTATCATCGTTTTAATCATACCAGTACAACACTAAGCGGTAGTACGTAATATTTGGTTAAAAGACGCGTCATTTTAGAGTCTTAATGTTTGTTGTTTAGCTATTCAGCACCAACAGCGATCTTTTGCACCAAAGCTACCATTGTCACAATCCACAATAACTTTAATAATGGTTACTGGTACTACCTATTACAGCACTGTTCTTCTTTTGACGTTGGGCATCTTCACCAAATTTATTGAATTCCCCGCAAGTCTGTTAGATTAAGATGATTCACCCATGTTGATTGTTGGGAAAAGCGGAGAATAAAGTAAATTTCTATGTACTGCACTAACCCAATTGAGTGATATCCAATACCAATTATTAAAACTTGTCAGCCTCACAATTCTTCCTATAAATCTGAATTGCTGCTAAAAGTCCAAGGAACCCAGAAATAGGGAATGCTAGAGCTTGTCCAAGAAACCCAGAAACAGGGAATGCTAGAGCTTGTCCAAGAAACCCAGAAACAGGGAATGCTAGAGCTTGTCCAAGAAACCCAGAAACAGGGAAATGCTAGAGCTTGTCCAAGAAACCCAGAAACAGGGAATGCTAGAGCTTGTCCAAGGAACCCAGAAACAGGGAATGCTAGAGCTTGTCCAAGAAACCCAGAAACAGGGAATGCTAGAGCTGTCCAAGAAACCCAGAAACAGGGAATGCTAGAGCTTGTCCAAGAAACCCAGAAACAGGGAATGCTAGAGCTTGTCCAAGAAACCCAGAAACAGGGAATGCTAGAGCTTGTCCAAGAAACCCAGAAACAGGGAATGCTAGAGCTTGTCCAAGGAACCCAGAAACAGGGAATGCTAGAGCTCGCATTGTTACAGTAGAGTCCCGAAAAAGTCCTGTGACACAAATAGAAAATTAAACTTTTTTACTCTTCTCCGAAGCATATGCAAGACTTGAAAATATCTATTACTCAAATACAGGTGAACATAACTATTTATCAACTCATAACAGTTACCAAAAAGCACGAGCAAAAGTCAGAAACTGCTCACAGGACTGCGGAAGTGCCTTTTCTTTGAACGTGTTAATTGTGCAGTCCTTAGAATGGTAATAAAAGTGTACTTCTTTCACTATTGGGTTAGCTGCAGAAAAGATATAGTGCTTTGGCTGACTTGAAAGGGCAGCAGTTCCACACACAATAACACTCATTTCGTATATGCATGAGTGATCACATGTACGTATAAAGTTAGTCATCAACTAAACTCAGTACGGTGGGATAGATGTAAATACTGAATAACAATGGTAGTGACTGTGCTGCCCTGGCCCAAGGTATTGTAAGGCCGCAGCTAGTTTGAAGAAGAATACTCCTAAACGTTTACTAGATGACATAACAAATTCCTTGTTCGCCATTTCACGTGCTTCTTTCATTTATCCAAAGAAGTCCTATTTTTTTTTGCACTGCCAGCCGAGAGAAGGAAACAATGCACTGAACAAATAAGAACAAAGCCTTTCCTCGTTGACAGCGGCGGGGAAGCTCGTGGTATTTTTAGCTGCAGCAGAACACGGCAGGCCAGCCATACATCACTGTAAATTACCGTGCTGACGTGATACATATAACGGTATCATGAACAGTCGTGTCGTGTACTGGGAGGTGTACACCACAGTGCGCGCTGCATGTAATGGTATCATAAGCGGTCGTGTGGTGCACTCGGAATCGTACACTAGCGTGGTGAAGCATGTAATGCTATCATAAACAGCTTTGCAATATACAGTGTATTAGGAGGCATACTGTACGATATTTCTTGATTGGCTCAAAGATCTGTGTTTCTGTACCGTGAGCCGTCAGTTGCATCTACTGCAGTAAACAGAAGGGTTTAGAAGGACACATTCTGCTCCAGACACGCTAGGTGTGAAAATTTACCGGTTTTTGCTGAGCGTTTCAGCCTATAACGGCACGCTACCGGTACTGTACAGTTGAAGGCTGCTGCATGCTATGGCACTTCACCGTTTAGTTGAAGGTTTCGGCATGTAACGGCGCTCTAGGGGACAGTTGAAGGTTTCGGCATGTAACGGTGCTCTAGGGGACAGTTGAAGGTTTCGGCATGTAACGGTGCTCTAGGGGTCAGTTGAAGGTTTCGGCACGTAACGGTGCTCTAGGGGACAGTTGAAGGTTTCGGCATGTAACGGTGCTGTAGGGGACAGTTGAAGGTTTCGGCATGTAACGGTGCTCTAGGGGACAGTTGAAGGTTTCGGCATAAAACGGTGCTCTAGGGGACAGTTGAAGGTTTCGGCATGTAACGGTGCTCTAGGGGGCAGTTGAAGGTTTCGGCATAAAACGGTGCTCTAGGGGACAGTTGAAGGTTTCAGCATGTAACGGGGCTCCAGTTGTTAATTGAAGACTTCGGGAGACGGTGATACTTTTTTGCCTGATGCTACCCATCGGCGCCTCATGATGAAATGGTCATTATCTACGAAATCTCAATTACCTTCGCCGAGAAGGTTACGTTTTTGTCGGAGTTTATCTGTCACCAAGCTAACTCGAAAAGTTTTGGACGGATTCTCATTTGGTACATTCAAGCTAGTTTATCCCATTAGCTTCATCTTACGGATGAAACCTTATAGGACAGCCTGTATAAGTATGTGTAGCGACGGATACCTTTGGGTGCATGGCTACTGCGCTAACCGATAGATCGTCGTATTTATTATTGCTTTGTATTATTAATCGCGTATTAACTGCATAACTTGCTAGCACTCTGCCGTACAATAGCTCAAGCGATATTGTCGNGTAGCGACGGACACCTTTGGGTGCATGGCTACTGCGCTAACCGATAGATCGTCGTATTTATTATTGCTTTGTATTATTAATCGCGTATTAACTGCATAACTTGCTAGCACTCTGCCGTACAATAGCTCAGGCGATATTGTCGCCATCAGTGTAAAACTGATTGATAATATTAAAAATACTAATTTAATTATTCAAATTACTTATCAACAAGCATGACACGAAAGCGAATTAACTACCTCGTGCTTGCAAGAATAGCTTGCCTGGTGAGTTCAGTGATAGTAATGTAGAACAGATTTCCGGTTTGTAAATGCCTAACCGAAAAACTCTATAATATTTTACCAAAGAGAGAAAATGCACTGTTGTTCGTAGGAATATTAAAAATAAAAGTCGTTGGACCTGTTGTGGTTTCCCAAACAAAGCTACTGACACGAGATCGATGATGAGACACAACTATGTAGGATTCAACCCTATAGAGGCTAAGTAAGTGCCACGATATAGTGAATTTGTCGGCACTGAAATTGAAGTCTGCCAATGCAGAGTATTCAATTCTGCGGACCTTCTAACTGACATCTCTGAATTTCATGTTATCCGGACTTTGTTATTACCCTTTGCGTAGAGATGGAGAAAAAACGAAAACTACTTGAAGTGTTTATGTCTATGGTGAAATTGTTCTAATGACACTGCTAATGAACTTATCCCCCCTTTTCAAACATGCGAAGCTCTTTATAAAAGCGAAATGAGTTTTTACAATAACCTTTAAATTATTATTGGTTCATAGACTATGACACTTTCCCAAAATACTGACAACTTTCAAAGCTCACTTTCATTTTCTAAGCCCGTAAAGCGCGCAACTGCTGAGTGGTGCCTTATAAAAAGCTATTATCATCAAAAGTTTCCTAATCAGTTTTGTTTTGTTGAGTTTGTTCCGCAAGAGGCTCTATTGCCTTCGTTTTTACCGGGCAATTCAATACAAAAACTTCTTGGTGCTGAGATTTATGGCTGATGAGCTGCCTGTGTGTCAGGGCTGAACATGGCAGGTCAGTGAAGCCTGCCTGCCTGCTGGCCTGTATAATGTAAGATAGAGATTGATTGACGAACTGCCTGTGTGTCAGGTATGAACATAGCGGGTCGTGAGCCTGCCTGATAGCTGTTATATATGAAAGAGATTGACTGATGAGTGGCCTGTGTGTCAGGGCTGAACATGGCAGGTCAGTGAAAGTAGACTGCAATGCTGGTACGCATTTGAATGTCAACGACATCAAAATTCTCAAGTGCCCAATTCTATGTCCTCTAATATTGATGGGATCAGCGATTGGTTATGGAAATGAAATTAATATCTAGTAAAAAAATTAAGAAAAGTTTATTATTTTACCTCCATAGCGACATTGCACCATGGACGCTTTGATAGTTCGCGTCTTAACGTCCGAGCCTTGAAGGGCCGTAAAGCAGAACACGTTCTAGTGCAATGCACAGTCGCACCAAAACCCGAACTACTGTTATTATGTGGACAACTCCTGTCGTGCGTGAGCATTCAAGGTAGAAATTACAGTGCATGTGAAATTAATGTTGCATGAATATTGTATTTGCTTATTACTTGCATAAAGTTGGTTTCGTTGCATCTAAAGCTTTTTTAGTACATGTCGCCTGCCTTCATGGACAAGATTTCTCTGAAATCAGACCGCAGAGTAACGCACAGCTGACGAAAAATAGCTGGTGCCTAAAAAATTATTTGCAAACACTTCAACATAAAGTTAGGGACCTTAAAATAATCACTTTTTACTCCAGCAATGTTAACACGGCTCAGTCAAAGAGTTGTAGGAAATAAAATACAGAAAGATATTGCAGGGAGGTTTGTGGTTAAGAGATTGGCGGAAAAAGGTGAAAATTTGAAGTAAGAACAGAAAAAACAAAGTTGGAAACTAGTTTAGGTATTCACCAAATTTGTTCAAAATATAGATCGCTCTCGGTGCAGGCAGTCAAACATGGGTTTTGCTAATCCGAGCAGAGGCTTAAAGAAATTTTCCCGTTAGATCTTATTGCCACTCACTCGACATCTTACACACCAAACTCTCCTAATGTTCCCAGAAGTAGAAATCTAGCGTTATATCAGCAAACCTTGATGGCTAGGTGATGAGGTTGCCGCGACTAGTCCAGCTGTTTGGATGTAGGTGTACCTATATAATAGCGGACCTTCAGTAACTGCCTAGCTGTAATCGTGCAGCATTTAGGAGCACATTCATTGTCATCGATACTTCTCTAGCCGATGCACTACTCAATGTAAGAACAAAATACACTTCCATGTGATGCGTCACTCAGGCAACAGGATAAGTACACACTAGGTTTACCATTTCAGATTCTTTTACCTCTCGAAAGAGACATTTTTGACCAAATCGATACGGAGTGAATGGTTTTTCTGTCAAGGTTGCTAACCTTATGTTGAAGATGTAAAAAATATTTTAATTAGACACCCCATACATTTTGCGTGAACACAATATTTAAAAAAATCCAGAAATAATATACTTACCTAAAAAATTTCCTTCATGTATCATCTGTCAACCTTTCTTGATAGTTCGAAATAGCAATTTCTGGTTCGGCATTTCAGAGCTAAGGTAGATCTAAGTGACGTATTGGATCTCATAATTACCGAGCGTTCAGGATTAATTTGGTAGAAGATGAGGACGCGTCCGATTGGTCATCAGAGTCAATCTAAGCTAAGCCCTCTTGAGTTGAATTGTCCTCACATATTGGCAAGAACTACATTAATTCGTATGGCAAGTATTATAGAAGCAGCCCGATGATATTGAGCCGACGGAAGTCACCGTTTTATGGAGTAAGACTAACTTAATGGTAGGCTATAACGTGATTAATTAAGAGTCAACGGCAGAAGTCTGAATCAGTAAATTGAAGTCAGGGCACCAGGCTGAAGATTCGGACAAGTCAGGCCTTGAAGGCTAAATTTTGGCGCCCAATTGAACATGCCCTATGCAATGTATACATCGCATACGACTTCCGAAAAGTAAATAGCCCCAGGTTAGGCCGCATGTTTTTCTGATAGTTTTTATTGATATTTAAGTGCTTCTGATATTCATTACCGCCAATGCTTAGTTTATCTATTTTGTTGAAGCCGAAAATGAAATATTTCTTGTTGAAAGTACTATAAACTGAACTGAACTTGACCTAACTATATTTAGCCTAACCCAACAGTACTTACATTAAACTAATATATTTATGTCGATAACAGCCCCAACTTCTCTCATGCTATCGAGATATCTACGAACTTGACTATTCGAGCTTCCCTCCCGCTATCGATTTTAGAAAATAAATCAGACAAATATATATCTAATATCAGTTGCTGACTGGAAAGTATGAGCATCATTAGACTCATCTTTAATGATTGTATGAATCTTAGTGGTAAAATTACTGAACGCCGAATTTGCTTAAGCTCTGAAACAATTCCGCTGAATAAAAGATGTTCATATATTTTTTGGCATTTCTGCTTATGTACATAAAATCATTGGACTTAACTTGAACTAAAAGTTATGTACAAATTGTCGTTTAGAGTTACACAACGACGGATGCACTTCTTGTGCATTGGTTTTTTGCTACAGTCAAACCAGCTTAAGGAGTCCGATGGGTGCGGCTAAGAACGAAAAGTAACTTTGCCAGATCTCACTTAAGCGCGTGGTATAACTTGTCTCAATCGATAAAATTATATATACATATATTCGAAAATTCAAAATGCATTAGTTACTAGTTTAGATTTGGCACTGCTGCGTTCGATTCAGCCCCGCCCTTATTTTGACTGTCTACGCTGGTTTGACTATAGGCATGTGACTGAGCTTTCGAATTTTTATTTCGGAATCTCAACGGAGTTTCGAACCATTTCTTTTCTTAATTAAACGTTTGATGATATGGCACCGCCAGGGTATTTAGTAGAAATGTATAGTCGTAACTCACTGAACAAATATTTTGTACTAGCGTCTTGTAAAAGGAACTAATGCTGAAATATTTACGTTAAATGCTTCAGGGGATGAAAGAAGCCTGCATGCTTGATCAATAAACTGGTAATATTACGGATGCTTTTAACATTCCATTTAATGAAGCATAAAATTCTGAAAGGATAGTATAATTGAAAAAGTGGTGCATTTGTCTCAGTGAGCGGTTGAACGTGCAGCTTCATTCACAATTCACAAATTAAAGCAATATATTTAACTGATCAAAAATTAGTGTTGACTAGTCGTTTGATTCCAAGTCTGTAGCAGATGATGACAGTCAACCTGGCGAACTTTTAATAACGTTTTCAAAAATTCGCGTAACGTCAATTCCATCCCACTCCCTAATACGAAGGCAACACGCACTGGTTCGTGTTGCAGATATAGGCCAACCGTACCCAGAAGAGTGTACGGCTGCGGTCAACGACGGATTGTCACACCCTATGGCGATATCGGTGGACAGCTCTTTATGCAACGACCCGTGCCCCCTCTCTATTTTCCAAATTTCTGGGAAGGGTATGTGCCCTCAAGGCATCTGTGCATTATCAATTGCTGAGTCAGCACATCCTGCGCCCCAAGAGCTCACTTGCCTGGTTTGGCATTCTAACCTACAACATTCAGGATTATGAGCTCAGCACTCTAGACTGCCGCTAGCGCGGGTATCGACCAGACCAGTCGCGCTTCCAGAGTACTAGAGATCGCTACATCAAAATGTTAACTGCTCTCATTAACTGGCCTGTGCTTGCCAGTACAGGCCTTCGCACCACGCCAGCTATACATATCTATATTCTGTGCTACCGGGAGCTGATAGGACAATTATTGACTTAATATAACGCAGTATGGTGAACTGAAGTCTCCAATTACATTTCTGAGCATGAGGTGGCTGTGTCCAATAGCAGGCTATACCATATATGCTCTTTTGTGCTACATATTCAGGTGGTACATTTTTATAAGTTTTTATTCTGTTGCCTGCAGATGGTTTAACAGTATGTGTTAAAGTGCATGCATTTGAAACTATCAGATTCTACAGCAAATACAAAAGAAAAGCCATTTATGGTCAAAGTTAATGCAAATGGAGACTAATAAGCCCAAGAGCTGAAATAGTTGTTATTATTGATAGGAGATAGGTTGTTAATATTATCATCAAAGAAAACGTTGGCCGGTGATTAACTGTTTGTAACGGTGACAGTGAACATGGTGACGCTCCCTCTGCAATTTTCTATACTTTATGGTTTGAACCACATTGCGGTTGCAAATTAATACGGAGATACCAACGTTATAACGGTGAAATAATAGCTACAATTTTACTTCCGTTTCATATTTACAGGATGTTTTCGTTATAGTTCTTCCCGTTTGACAAAGATTCACCTATTTAGCTTCAAAATTTACAGTTTCGCGTGTTCTATTCGTGTTCTCGTGAGTCAAGAATACATGTAACTGATCCTGAAACTAAAACCTCATACGTGAAAAAAATAACTTAAGTGAAATGGGATGGCCTATAGGAAAAATGTCCTCTAGTATTTCGAGGTGTCTTGTTTGTACACCTCACGAATATCGCTGAAATTAAATTTATCGGTGTTGTATATCACTAATATTGCTGCATGTGTGTTTTCTGCTAGTTTGTTCTTTTTGAGCTATAATCTGATTTCAATAAACGTTTATTGTTTTATGTTTATCGCATTCTTTTTTAGAACTGCACGTGACATATGGAGGTCACTAAAATAAATTCACACACATTTTCATATACAATAATATCACTAGCTATTTGGATGAAGCACAGTCTCATCCTAAGAAGTTTTTATTACGTAATGTATTTTATTCCACCATATCACATAAAATGTTCGGAGAAAACCTCAGTATAAAACACGTAAGAATAAACAATAGCATATCTTTATACAAATGTTAGCTTCGTTAAGATTGAGTAACATTTTTACATTTACCGAGAGTACTCGTTACAGGCTACCTTACGTGATGCAGTTGTTCGTTTAGCTTACACTCGAGAGAGGACTTGGGGCGGGAGTGCAGATCTGTCGCATAGAATCTTCCACCACGACTCCATAACCCTAGTCGATCTTTGGTCGACTGCAGCCGTATGCCCCTCTAAGGCCTGCTGGCCTATATCTGCAGCACGAACGAGTACGTGTGACTTTCCCAACGGTGTGTACGGTCAAGTTGACTCTACCTTTACCTTCGTCTACAGGCGTAAGCGAGAGAAAGACGGACAGCTGATCCCAACAAATATGCTGAATTACATTATAACTTCGTCGATTAATCGAAGCGAGTAGCCATTCCAATAATCATTAGCAACACAAAGCAGATGGCAGTGCAGTGAGGTATTTTTTTTCCCACATGAAACTATACGAATTAATGGCAACTACGCTTTGTCTGCGGGTAACTTCAGGGATGCATATTGGGCAACTCCCGCCATTAGCAGGCCTATGGGAGAACAAACGCGGCCATTGGCGGCTCGTAGCTTCTGTGTTGTTTTTCTGCATAGAAATTATGCAACGAGGCCCTAATTATTGCCGTCACTCGAGGCTGTGCAGCGCGACACAATACGGAGGCGTTGGTCTAGGTGCGTAAGTAAGTTGAATCAATGCACAGCACTATTTGAATGAACACGAACATCATCTGTCGGTAAAAATTAACCGCACGAAGCAGAGATATAAGGCTACAGTGTGATACAAGTTATTGCCAATAGTTGGAGCTGTGTCAGACTACAAAGGCGTTACTATGCAAGATAATTATGATAATACAACACGGGCATTGTTTTCTAATTAATTTTGCAGATGGCGATAACTAAATAGTGAGCAATATATGTATCGTCTGCACTGTACTGTTTGTATCTACTGCGTGTTACAAACGCAGCGGTTGCAACTACGGAGGAGTGTTTCAATGACCATCATTAACTCTAATCTGGCTGCAGATAAGGCAACAGTTTATCCGATTTGTTATCTCCGTTCGGGCTTAATTTTTAGTCTTAATGAGGTTCCAGCTTTAGCGATAATGTATCAGAAACGTATCATTTATAACAGGACGTATCCGCAGAATTACGAACGTATTCTGCTCCGAAAGTATTTTTAAATAAGAGCACGATGTGAGCGCATACCTCCGCCAAGCGAGGCAATGCTAACGAAAAATTCAAATTGGTCCGCTGCCAGAATTTGGTCCTTTGTGCCTCTTGAAGGTAATAATATGCTGTAAGTTTCTTGAAGTACAGTGCGTAATTTTCTGAATTCTAGTGTGCAAAATATGCTGACAAGCATTGGCCAAATTAATACACAAACGGATGCATAGATCATCACAAAAATTTGGTAATTTGTGTTAAGTAACATATCTAACAATTCCTAGAAATTTGATGAAGATCCGTTCATACCTTTTTCATGTATCTTACTTACAAACATAAAGAAAACATCAAGAGTAAACATGAAAAGTCGTCACTAAAAGTTAATTATCTGTTGCTCTTAACATATACCTCAAGTTTCGTCGAAATTCATGCACAAATTTTTGAGTGATCGTGGTGACAGACAAACAAACATACATACAAAGAGACAAACTCGACAAAAATATAACCTCCTCTGGTGCGGGTAACAATCAAAGTGAGGATTAGGTATGACTTTTTCTGACACTTCTCAGCCACTCTATATTGTTCAAGTTCATTTCGTGTGAGGGATCTTAAAAACGCATCGATATTCATTTCGATGTTAAAATACTTGTTCTTCGGACGTCAAACTTAAAAGAACTACATGTATATTATCACAGCAACGTTTCGATATCACAGATATCATCATCAGGCTAGTATGCACCATCTGTAATGTACAGGGTGAAATTAAAGCTCATAAATAAACAAGACTATCAGTATGCCAAAGTATATACAAATCTATGAATAAACATAACTAGAAACTGTGCAGAGGTATGAGTTATCACTGCTCAAGCCTCTTGTGCTGGAGGAAGATGTGAATCCAAATTACTGTTCAAAATGGTTATCTGAAGGTTCTTTACATCTCTCAAATATTGTATAAATTATAACAACGTCTCTTAATGTAATAACTTTATTGATATCTTAAACAATGATCTATTATGAGAACCCAGTTTTGGCTCGGAGCTACAGGGTGAAGAGAGGCTATCGATTTCCGTAAGTAGGCTGGATAGTGAAGCTCTATAGGCTTAGAAAACAACAAAGAGGCAGCCGGTGACTGACTGACTTGTCAACAAACAGACTTGCTACAATGGGCAGGTAGAAGAAGGGTTTGATAAAGCAACACAGGCCCAGCAGAGTGGTCTATAGCCCAAAGCGCTGTCACACAGCGGAATACACCGTCATAAGAGTAGAAAAATAAAGGTTAGTAATTAAATGCTGGTGCTAAAAAGAACGATCGACGAGTTGAGAGGAACGGCAAACTAATTATTCCATTGAGCATTAGAAGGTTATTAGTATTACATAACTGCAACGCTGTTTTTAGCTTTAAAATGTGTACAATAGAGAAATTGACGTGTCTGTAAACATTCATGCAAAAATTGAATTAAAGAGCTGGGTGACAGACGCAATCGAATAGACAGGGAAGTGAATGTAACGTGTAGCACATGATGGTAGACCGAACGAATATGCTCTGTATTTTGTGATCGAGACTGAACTAATGTAGAGTGTCT
Organism: Parhyale hawaiensis; assembly: GCA_001587735.2. NCBI lineage: Eukaryota > Metazoa > Arthropoda > Malacostraca > Amphipoda > Hyalidae > Parhyale > Parhyale hawaiensis. Next base: position 21,841,909 of record LQNS02007216.1, read on the forward strand.
TACTCTATCGTAATAGTCAGTGCAATGATTGTTTACGTGGTTGGCTAGCTCCCCTTTCCCACAATAGTACAGTACAGGATAAAGTAAAAAAAGAGAAGAAAACCTAGTAACTGCATCCATTTTCTCAAAACTTGTGCCGAACGTAGTTTTCTGTGTTTTCACACAAACAATAGCACTTAAGTTATGTTAGATATGTATAACTTTGACTAGCTCAATGTAATAGTTAGATTAAACTAGGGAAATGCTTTTGACTCAACGCTAACCGCATAAGAGCGATTTTTGCTAACACAAAGAGAATCAGCGGTGTCAGCAATCCATTCTGCATGTGGGAATTCGCATATTCCGAACTCGCATGTAACGATCAGAACTATTATTAATTGAATGGAAAGTCGACCTATGAACTAAAGCTTGATGTTTCAGGATTGTCACTCTCCCAAACTCATAATAATAATCTTTATTATGTTTATATTATGTTAAAGGTTACAGCGAGTTGAGGGATTTTAACAAGGGCTATTTTTATATCAAAGGAGCTAGGTTGATGCCAACAGGGGGAGACCTAAAAGGCAAGTGAGCGTGGTATGCTTGGGGGTTCCTTATATAAGGGTCGGACCATGTGGGATGCAGAGGAAAAAAGGGCATGTACAGTCGGAGGAAAAATGTCATTTATGGGAGGGGAGTCTAAAAAGCGAATGAACATAGTTGCGTGACGGGTCGGATGCCAGCTCATGTACAGTCGACAGGTGTGGAGTTAGACGTGTATTATGTGAAGAGTTACAGCTGCGGTCATGATGTTGAGGCTAGGTTTGGTTCGGTGGATGTAAAGGGATGCTAATGTTGTGAGCTCGATTGGATTAGAAGAGTCAATGATTGAGAAGTAATTTTTGCTGATGGGATGGTTGTTTTGCTCAGCATGTAGGCGGGGAACCGAATGTGAGGGTTTTGCAAGTGATAAACCGGTTCGGCTGGATACACCTAAATGTTGGTCAATGCGGGCTTTGAAATGTTGTCCAGTGCTACCGATGTACGAGGCATTGCTTACTCTGCATTTGAAACGGTAGATAACACTTGGCAGAAGTATTGTAGGAGGTTGTCTTTAAATTTAAAGCAGGACCCTATACGAAATGCGTTTTTGTATGAAAATTTGAATTTTATATGTAGGTAGGCTTCAGAGAGAAATGTTTTCAATGTGTTTGCTGCACTAACAGAGGTTTTGTTGTAGTACGGAAGCGAGTGAAAGAAGTCGTCCTATAAAGAAGAAAACACTGTTCGGTGCGCCAATTCTGGTCGAAAAATTTCAGCTCATCAGCTTCACCTCGTCTGGAAGTTCAAGGCTCACATGCAATTTGCTACTTTCAATCGACTTTCACACGCTAATCACAATATAGCCAGACCGCTGAAAGCTAAATTTGTCCGCCGTTTCAAGCGAATTCGATTTGCAATTAACACCTGAAACTCCATATCATAGTGAAGAATAAAACACGATTCAAGCAGCACATAACGGTTAGACTGGCAGCCAGCAGCAGCGACAATAATATTTGAGAGGCGCATTTAGCGCTGCAGGGCAACACTGGCGGCGCTGCTGGCGGGCGTAATCGCCGTCGTAATTTCTTTACGGCTCACCGCCGCCCGCTCGACACGTCCTCGCTGAGTGTCGCGGGCTCGTGGTTTTATGGGAAATTTCCCATATATTTAAATGGTATTAAGAGTATAGAGTACTGACTTCAGAAAGTGGTCTGATAATGATATGATAAATTTTACCCACCCTGTAGCGTGTAAGTGCAAATTAGATTATCTCAGAATCTGTTTGTTAATTTTGTGAAAAAAAAAAAAAAAAATCTGCACCTCTCTTAGCCCTTGTTAGACGAAAAGTTGCTTGACTTTAGAATTTTGTTTGAAAGTGATGTAACAAAATCTGTCCGTCTTTTGGCTTTTTGATTATTTCCCGCATGGGGTGTACACATCGTAAGAGAGTTTACCTTTAGACTTGAATATAAGTTAAATATCTCAGGGTACAATATCTCTAAGATGATTCTTATGACAAATTTTTAAATTTACTTGTACTTAATGAAAGTCCGAATCTTTTATTTTTATTTTTCGAGTAACTTCTTCCAGATTTTATAAATCACGTTATACGTCCTTACTATATCTAAACAAGAAAACCATTAATAGTACATCGATCGTTGATAATCTCTCCAAAATTATACAGAGTTTACTGTACTATGTGTAGCAACATAAGTACACCCATATCAAATCTCACCAACACCAGTTTTTTTGGGAGCAGCCCAGTCATTTACACCCCAAATCGCAAGAGAAGAAATTTACCTCACAAAAATAACAAGGGACGGTGAATATTTACCTTTGGGACGTCGTAAAAAGCGGAAAGCATCGCAGCTCGTGAGTCGCACGACGCTTTTGCGTGCCTGCCGTCCGGGCGGTCTCCTGTGTGTGGGCCTCACTAGGCAGTTGCAGTTGCAGCTTCAACTTACGATCGGGCGTTCAGCTCTCCTGTCGTCTTAATATGCGGTGAGAGTCGCTAGCCAAGATGTCTCTGAACGCTTGCTCATAAATTGAGCGTGCGCTTGCCCAGGGTGTTCCCGGCATGTTTGTGGTCAGCTGAAGACCAAACTCACGCTCAGCACTTCTCACCGGACAGTGATGCTTGAATTCTGGGAACGCTCCTGCAACTTTAGCTCCACTGAACGCCTAAATCAGTGAGAGATAGTGAAGAAGTTTAACTCAGTGAAGCGCACCGAGGTGATGCATAAATAATATGCCTTTTAAAGCGATTTTCAGTATGTAGGGAAGCATAAATAATTTCCTTTACCCGAAGAGTGAGTCCTAACTGGTTAACCACTTCATAGAAAAGCTGTTGAAAAAACAGGGAGAGGCGAATTGCACTTACTCTTCATGATGATTTAATTGAAAAGTGAGCATACATCGATGCCAAGAGTGGAGAAATAAACTTGCGTTATTGAAAAGTAAACAGAGTAGCAGTCATCGATCGCCACCCGACGTCTAACACGAGCTATCTATCGAGAACTCTATCATTATATTATTTGATAATGGAGTGTGACATATTTCGAGTTATATGGTACGTTACTTTGTAAAGACTAAAAGCTATTCAAGACTGGCATAAAAGACTTCAATAGAGACCAGTGAGTGTATATATTTATTTGCATTTTTCTTGTTTTACACAAAAGTGTACTGATTTACTGACATGTATGCAGTATTATAAAGCAGTTGCTTACCTTCAAAAGTGACAGCGAAAATTTCTTCATGTTTCTCATCGACACACTTTCGGTCATGCAATCTCCAACTTAGAGGATGTAAGAGATGAGCGGTTTCGGCTTCACACCAGTTTAGCAGCGAATTCCTATTCGTTCTATGACAGCAAATTCAATTGCCTTTCTATAGGCAGTCAGTCACACAGCTCACTTACTATAGCACTTATGTCAGACAGGAAAGCCTGAAATTGCAGAATAGTGATGTCACACGAAAGTGTATCAGCCAATAGCGTCATTCCTTTTGCAGCAAGGCATTCTGGACAATCCAGAAACCGAGATATCTTGGGTAATTCCACAATGGCGTCGTATATGTGCGACAGAAGTGTGCGTCGCTATTGTTAATTGTATAAACGTTTGTAAGATTCTTCAATTGCAATTTTTTGTGCTTTTTACGTATGTATCACCTTGTACTTTATGACCTGTTGCAACAGAAAGAATTCTTAGTGAATGAAAATTTTCTAATTTTGTCTTTTTGAACATATGCCAATCATTCTAATTCGCGCAAAGCATTCGCTTTAACCATGGTAAACATTTTCTGACGATTTCCTCAGTTCTTTTCATGGCGTTGGAAATCAAAATGCAATTCAATGCATTAAATCTGTGGTCTATTATTATCTCCTTAATTATGTAATTAAGTGCACTTATAGTTCCAATTTCTGGTAATAAATGATGAATAATTGGCGGGGAAGTCTTTCTGGAATAGTACAACGAGTTGTTCCTCGCGGCCTCTTTTGTTCACTCAGAATAGTGACGTGGCGGTCACCCATTGGCTGAAAGCGACACAAGTCACGGAGGTTGCTGATTGGCTGAACTTGGCCACCCGAGCTGACATAACTATCTTTGGTAAATGAAATGTGGGCAATCATCACTCAAAGTATTTATTTCGACTCGACATCGTGGATACGCCAGGGTATCGTATGGGCCATAAATTTTCGGCCGAGAGAGAAGCTGTATCGTCGACGAACGAAATTTAAGCAGAGGAATGAGTAATGCAACGGAATTATCGGTGGAAAAATGCAGATGCTGGAGCAGATTTTTACTCGCATATTGTACTTAGTTAATAATGAAACAAATTTGCATGAAACACATTTGCATATTCTTTAGGTTTTTGATGAGAAGTTTTTGCTGAAACATAGCGTATTTGATATTTCTAATTTCATTAGGTTTGGTTCACTTTCAGATCATTAACATGAAGTGTCATAGGAATAAAACTTGTTATTTTCGATGCGATTTGTTTTACTGCCTTCAGACAAGGCGTTAAGAAAGCCGAAGCTTCATGTGGGATTTGTGGAGTGCCCAGAGAAGAAGCAATGCCTCAGATTACTATGGTGACTTAATAGAAGGAGGCAGAAACGGCTACGCAGATCAAAAGCTGAACGTTACCGCAATGCTCAAGCTTGACCGACTTGCTGATTGGCTGCTCAAGTAGCCGGAAGCTTGCGATTGGTGGGAAGGGAGCAGTCATCGAGGAATAAGATAATTCTCTGCAGCCAATACGGGGAAATATAATTGTATTCCCCTTTCCTATCAAAACTCGTTGCAAATTACCGCTCGGCCCTCATTTTTGCTGACAGGTTATAGCCAACGGGTTAGAAAATAGCTTAACCTCTTACCCAATCGCAGGAGAAGCATCTTATGGGGATTTTGAAAAAAATCATCTCATACTATCCGAAGCGCAAGCTGACGTTTTCGTCACGTCTGAGACAGAAGTTTACGGCCGACTGAACCAATTCCGCATTTAGGGAAACCTTTGCCTGACTTTTCGCAATTTTACAATAAATTTCGGAAACGTAAGTTGTATCACATCGAACTCACCAAATTATAAGTAAAGACTATCGTTACAAATGATGACCACAATACTAATTTTAAAAATAGGCAGCCCTGTCGTGGCTCAAAATAAAGTGCTCCGATGCTTGCACGTAATGATGAACATGTTAAAAACTGCGGTAGGAAAGAAGATTGCACATTTCTCTGAAGCATAAAGTTGTCATTATACATGACATTTTCTTATTCAAGAGTAAAATTAGTGCACTTACAATCTAGCATTTATGACTATGTTTCTTCACAGCTGATAAAGAGTTGAACTTTTATTCAACGCCTTCCCACAAAATTAACGAATTTCTCGCATGAATTAAAGCAAAACGTTGTAACTGAAACTGCATTCTGAGCAAAAAATACCGTACATTAAATTAGGCAAAATCCACCACAGAGAGTAAAAGAAATTCATTCAACGCCTTCCAACAAAATTAACGGATTCCTCAAATAAATTAAGGCAAAACGTTGCAACTGAAACTGCATTCTGAGCAAAAATACCGTACATTAAATTAGGCAAAATCCACCGCAGAGAGCAAAAGAAATAAGCAAGTAAATTGCGAAAGTTGCGCGGAAGCTCGGCGATAAAATTTTTTCCTCTCAAATCGCACGAGGGCAACGAGAGTTTTATTAGGAGCTGACGACCGTGCTGAGCGCCTCCGTGCTGACCTCGCTCTAATTCACTTAAGCAGTGCAGGATTCTGTGTATATAGTTCATTGTGCACGATACTTCTTAAGAGCAATATTTTATTTACAACAATAACGTATCTACAGCAAGAAGAATTTACGACAAATAGCAAAACATTTAAATAATAAAGTTTAAGTGCCTATCTGTACAGCAACACAAACAAACGGGTGGACAGCAGTCTTGTACGGTGTAGCTATCTTAAAGGTGCTACTATATTCTGCTAAATTTGGATATTTCATTTGGTTTGATAGTATGTTATTGTTGCAGGACTTCCCTAGTGCGTATAAAATTCGTCTGTACAGTACAACTTCTGCATCACTTGCCTTTCCTCATGCCTTCTTCATGTGGGTAATATTCCCATTGACTTAATTATCTCTTTTTGGGATGCCAAACTATGCGTGCTATACTCTTTCAGGTGAGAAATGGTTATGACTCTCTGATGCTCAGAATTAAAATGAAGGATGAATTACTACAGCTACTGCACGAAATCAAAAGTAAAATTAGTAGAAAACTTGAAAATTTTGTAACTGAAAGTGAAATATCAAAAAGTTGAAAAGTTCACAGAAGTGGAGAATAAAGTTACAATACAACGTGTGAATGTGAATGGGCCTCTCACTATACGAGTTGTTCAGTTACTTCAGACAGTGCTATCGTTTTCACAATATAGATGTATAGTATATATCTATTGAAATAGATACTTATGACTGCAGTCACAAAATATTCACCAGTATGAACTATTACGGCAAGAGGAAAAAATTAGTTTCTATTCGACAGCATGAAATATTCTGGAGCGAAGAAATAATATATTGTTATGTATTCGGTAAGTAAAACATTAACGCTAAAGGAAAAGTGTTACAATAACTTATTCAATAACATGAACTGCTATGGCAGGAGTAAAAAGTACAAATGTTTGTGGACGGTCGATATATTTTTGATGGGTTCGTTCAGGGTGATGCAGTGTTACATCGCAATCAACCGAAGAGTAAGTAACAATTTTCAATGTTGTAATATTAATTTTTAATCTGCATAGATACTGAAGGCCATGCAATAAAACAAAATTTAATTAAGTAGCCACAGGGCTTCATTCCAATTTCATCTGCGGAAGAATATTACCGTTCTGTATCAGGCGGTGACAGCTGAGGTAGAGGCATTACAGGCGCATACCAAATATAATTGGAGAACATACTAGCAGGAAAAAGAAATGCAGGCCAGAATTAAATAGTGAACTACACCTTTGAGATTCTTACCAGGAAGCTATTGAAGTAATCACTATGAAAAAATTAATTTTCTGTGTTATCAGAGAAAAACTTGCCAGCAAACTATTCAAATGATCACTTTGAGCGTTCCTGTCGTTTTACTATAATACCCCTCTTCATCAGTAACTGCAGTAACTGCAGTCACTGTAAGGGATCCCGCATTTTCTGTTTAATTCTCCACATCATCGCAGTGAAATACGCTTCTAATCTATTGGGAACATAATTACTGTCTAAAAGGAATATGTCAGCAACCGATTGCAAGCCTATCATAGCTATAGGACTATAGGCATAATGCAACTCTACGTCTGTTCAATAATGTAACCCATAGCTAAGATATGAGTAATTCTTGTGAACGTAAACCGATGTATATTCAACAGTATACTGTTTATCAATAAACATGTGCAGCAATGAAAAATACACAGTATATTTGCATGAAATTAAAAAGAAAAAGTGGAAGAGAAAAAAAAACGCAAAAGCACCACACAGCGTTACAGCATGAACTCGTGCTGCGCTGTTAGTTCGCAAGCGAAATTACAACTGGAGCTCAACTCACATATAATTTTATCATATAGGGCAGATCACTGTGAGCAGATATTTTTATAACAGCATATATTTCATCGAAATTTGAAACAAGGAGCCTTTGAGTTAAATTTTGCATACTGAATAATGGCACCGGGCTGTTGAACTAATAATTTGCTCACTGAATAATAATACGGGCTGTTGAATTATTAATATCTACTTAGCAATAATACCGATGAGCTGTTGGACGAAGAAAGTGCTTACTGGCATAAAACTGGACTCCTGTTGTGCCAGGGCCCAGATGAATTAATAAGCATGGAAGGCAGTTGTAAGCATGCGCATTCATCCCACTACATCCAATTTGCAACGAGAAATACGGCGTGTTATGCAATGCAACAATATTAATTCCCCAAAAAAAACCTAGAAAATGCCGTACTTATTTGCATTTAAAAAAATTCAAATTTCACTGCATTTCCACTTGCCAATTTTTTTCTTCAATTTAGTGGCCAGCTGCCCTGAAAATAACATGAACAATCCATATCCTACCGGCTTAGCAGATCTATCCCATTTGCCGAATTCCTTATTCCATAAAAGAGTTGCAAGGTGTGCATAAAAAATCGTTCTGTCAACGGGCCTCTCCATCGATACATGCTTACCCACTTTTACGCCCGCACGTGTTGGGTGAGCTGGAATGCATTTATTTTTTCCCTATAAATTGTATACTTCATCGCAACAATTGCCTGGAGCCCAAACAGGTCCAGCTTTATGCCAAGGCCAGCTTATAGGATCTCTGCAATAAGTGCAGCTAATTGACAAAGTTTCTATATTCTGCGCATTGGCGAGCCGATCGAAAGGCTGCAGCAGCTCGCCCTGGCCGGAGAACGCTCGCCTCGTATAATGCTGCATCGATGGCCGGTGCGGTCGTTTGCAGCTCCTGCGAATCTGGGAAGCCCGTTAATCGAGTGGGTAGAGCTCGGGGCAAATTCCAGGGGAGCGGAACTCCATTACCTGGTACGAGCTAAGGAGCAAAATAGGCGCCTGATTT
>LQNS02007216.1:21850612-21869907 GCA_001587735.2 Parhyale hawaiensis
CTGTGGGGATAACTCGTTGTTAGCCACCCCGCTGGTCACGGACTGCAGCATCACCTCTGCACAAGATGGGCGGCGTGCGTAACGTCGCCTGGACCTCGTCCGAAGTATCATCAAAGGTATTATGAGCTCAGCACTCTAGACTGCCGCTAGCGCGGGTATCGACCAGACCAGTCGCGCTTCCTGAGTACTAGAGATCGCAACATCAAAATGTTAACTGCTCTTATTAACTGGCCTGTGCTTGCCAGTACAAGCCTTCGCACTGCGCCAGCTATACATATCTATATTCTGTGCTACCGGGAGCTGATAGGACAATTATTATTGACTTAATATAACGCAGTATGGTGAACTGAAGTCTCCAATTACATTTCTGAGCTTGAAGACGCTGTGTCCAATAGCAGGCTATACCCTATATGCTCTTTTGTGCTACATATTCAGGAGGTACATTTTTATAAGTTTTTATTCTGTTGCCTGCAGATGGTTTAACAATATGTGTTAAAGTGCATGCATTTGAAACGATCAGATTCTACAGCAAATACAAAAGAAAAGCCATTTATGGTCTAAGTTAATGCAAATGGAGACTAATAAGCACAAGAGCTGAAATAGTTGTTATTATTGATAGGAGATAAGTTGTTAATATTATCATCAAAGAAAACGTTGGCCGGTGATTGACTGTTGGTAACGGTGACAGTGAACATGGTGACGCTCCCTCTGCAATTTTCAATACTTTTTTGTGTGAACCACATTGCGGTTGCAAATGAATACGGAGATACCAACGTTATAACGGCAAAATAATAGCTACTATTTTAGTTCCGTTTTATACCTACAGGAAGTTTTTGTTATAGTTCTTCCCGTTTTGACGTAGATTTACCTATTAAGCTTCAAAATTTACAGTTTCACGAGTTCTATTCATGTTCTCGTGAGTCAAGAATACATGTAACTGATCCTGAAACCAAAACCTCATACCTGAAAAATAACTTCAGTGAAATGGGATGGCCTGTAGGAAAAATTTCCCCTAGTATTTCAAAGTGTCTTCTTTGTACACCTCACGAATAGCGCTGAAATTAATTTTATCGGTGTTGTATGTCACTAATATTGCTCCATGTGTGTTTTCTGCTAGTTTGTTCTTTTTGAGCTATAATCTGATTTCAATAAACTTTTATTGTTTTATGTTTATCGGATGCTTTTTTAGAACTGCACGTGACATATGGAGGTCACTAAAATAAGTTCACACATATTTTCATATACAATACTATCACTAGCTATTTGGATGAAGCACAGTCTCATCCTAAGAAGTTTTTATTACGTAATGTATTTCATTCCACCATATCACATAAAATGTTCGGAGAAAACCTCAGTATAAAACACGTAAGAATAAACAATAGCATATCTTTATACAAATGTTTGCTTCGTTAAGATTGAGTAACACTTTTACATTTACCGAGAGTACTCGTTACAAGCTACCTTACGTGATGCAGTTGTTCGTTTAGCTTACACTCTAGAGAGGACTTGGGGCAGGGGTGCAGATCTGTCGCATAGAATATTCCGCCACTGACTCCATTGCCCTAGACGATCTGTGGTCGACTGCAGCCGCATACTTCTCTAGGGCCTGCTCGCCTATATCTGCAGCACGAACCAGTACGTGTGACTTTCCCAACGATGTGTACCGTCAAGTTGACTTTACCTCTACCTTCATCTACAGGCGTAAGCGAGAGAAAGACGTACAACTGATCCCAACAAATATGCTGAATTACATTATAACTTCGTCGATTAATCGAAGCGAGTAGCCATTCCAATAATCATTAGCAACACAAAGCAGATGGCAGTGCAGTGAGGTATTTTTTCCCACATGAAACTTTACGAATTAATGGCAACTACGCTTCGTCTGCGGGTAACTTCAGGGATGCATAGTGGGCAACTCCCGCCATTAGCAGGCCTATGGGAGAACAAACGCGGCCATTGGCGGCTCGTAGCTTCTCTGTTGTTTTTCTGCATAGAAATTATGCAACGAGACCCTAATTATTGCCATCACTCGAGGCTGTGCAGTGCGACACAATACGGAGGCGTTGGTCTAGGTGCGTAAGTAAGTTGAATCAATGCACAGCATTGTTTGGATCAACACGAACATCATCTGTCGGTAAAAATTGACCACACGAAGCAGAGATATAATGCTACAGTGAGATACAAGTTATTGCCAATAGTTGGAGCTGTGTCAGACTACAAAGGCGTTACTATGCAACATAATTATGATAATACAATACGGATGGGCATTGTTTTCTAATTAATTTTGCAGATGGCGATAACTAAATAGTGAGCAATATATGTATTGTCTGCACTGTACTGTTTGTATCTACTGCGTGTTACAAACGCAGCGGTTGCAACTACGGAGGAGTGTTTCAATAACCATCATTAACTCTAATCTGGCTGCAGATTAGGCAACAGTTTTTCCGATTTGTTTTCTCCGTTCGGGCTTAACTTTTAGTCCTAATGAGGTTCCAGCTTTAACTTGAGCGATAATGTATCAGAAACGTATCATTTATAACAGGACGTATCCCCAGAATTACGAACGTATTCTGTTCCGAAAGTATTATTAAATGAGAGCACTATGTGAGCGCATACCTCCGCCAAGCGAGGCAATGCTAACGAAAAATTCAAATTGGTCCGCTGCCAGAATTTGTTCCTTTGTGCCTCTTGAAGGTAATAATAGTTGCTGTAAGTTTCTTGAAGTACAGTGCGTAACTTTCTGAATTCTAGTGTGCTAAATATGCTGACAAGCATTGGCCAAATTAATACACAAATGGATGTATAGATATCACAAAAATTGGGTAATTTATGTTTAGTAACATATCTAACAATTCCTAGAAATTTCACGAAGATTCGTTCAAACCTTTTTCATGTATCTTACTTACAAACATAAAGAAACCATCAAGAGTAAACATATAATGTCGTCACTAAAAGTTAATTATCTCTTGCTCCTAACATATACCTCAAGTTTCGTCGAAATTCATGCACAAATTTTTGAGTTATCGTGGTGACAGACAAACAAACATACATACAAAGAGACAAACTCGACCAAAATATAACCTCCTTTAGTGCGGGTAACAATCAAAGTGAGGATTAGGTATGAGTTATCACTGCTGAAGCCTCTCGTGGTGGAGGAAGATGTGAATCCAAATTACTGTTCAAAATGGTTAATTGAAGGTTCTTTACATCACTCTAATATTGTATAAATTATAACAACGTCTCTCAATGTAATAACTTTACTGATATCTTAAACAATGATCTATTATGAGAACCCAGTTTTGGCTCGGAGCTACAGGGTGAAGAGAGGCCATCGATTTCCGTAAGTAGGCAGGATAGTGAAGCTCTATAGGCTTAGAAAACAACAAAGAGGCAGCCGGTGACTGACTGGCTTGTCAACAAACTGACTTGCTACAATTACGCAGGTAGAAGAAGGGTTTGATAAAGCAACACAGGCCCAGCAGAGTGGTCTATGGCCCGAAGCGCTGACACACAGCGGAATAGACAGTCATAAGAGTAGAAAAATAAAGTTAGTAATTAAATGCTGGTGCTAAAAAGAACGATCGACGAGTTGAGAGGAACGGCAAACTAATTATTCCATTGAGCATTAGAAGGTTATTAGTATTACATAACTGAAACGCTGTTTTTAGCTTTACAATGTGTACAATAGAGAAACTGACGTGTCTGAAAACAATCATGCAAAAATTGAATTAAAGAGCTGGGTGACAGACGCAATCGAATAGACAGGGAAGTGAATGTAACGTGTAGCACATGATGGTAGATCGAAAGAATATGATCTGTATTTTGTGATCGAGACTGAAATAAAGTAGAGTGTCTTACTCTATCGTAATAGTCAGTGCAATGATTGTTTACGTGGTTGGCTAGCTCCCCTTTCCCACAATAGTACAGTACAGGATGAAGTAAAAAAAAAAGAGAAGAAAGCCTAGTAACTGCATCCATTTTGTCAAAACTTGTGCCGAACGTAGTTTTCTGTGTTTTCACACAAACAGTAGCACTTAAGTTATGTTTGATATGTATAACTTAGACTAGCTCAATGTAATAGTTAGATTAAACTAGGGAAATCTTTTTGACTCAACGCTAACCGCATAAGAGCGAATTTTGCTAACACAAAGAGAATCAGCGGTCTCAGCAATCCATTCTGCATGTGGGAATTCGCATATTCCGAACTTGCATGTAACGATCAGAACTATTATTAATTGAATGGAAAGTCGACCTATGAACTAAAGCTTGATGTTTCAGTATTGTCACTCTCCCAAACTCATAATAATAATCTTTATTATGTTTATATTATGCTAAAGGTTAAAGCGAGTTGAGGGAATCTAACAAGGACTATTTTTTTTATCAAAGGTGCTAGGTTGATGCCACCAGGAGGAGACCTAAAAGGCAAGTGAGCGTGGTACGCTTGCGGGTTCCTTATATAAGGGTCGGACCATGAGGGATGCAGAGGAAAAAAGGGCATGTACAGTCGGAGGAAAAATGTCATTTATGGGAGGGGAGTCTAAAAAGCGAATGAACATAGCTGCGTGACGGGTCGGATGCCAGCTCATGTGCAGTCGATAGATGTGGAGTTAGACGTGTATTATGTGAAGAGTTACAGCTGCGATCATGATGTTAAGGCTAGGTCTGGTTCTGTGGATGTAAAGGGATGCTAATGCTGTGGGCTCGATTGGATTAGAAGAGTCAATGATTGAGAGGTCATTTTTGCTGATGGGATGGTTGTTTTGCTCAGCATGTAGGCGGGGAGCCGAATGTGAGGGTTTTACAAGTGATAAACCGGTTCGGCTGGATGCACCTAAATGTTGGTCAATGCGGGCTTTGAAATGTCCAGTGCTACCGATGTAAGAGACACTGCTTACTCTGCATTTGAAACGGTAGATAACACTTGGCAGAAGTATTGTGGGAGGTTGGTCTTTAAATTTAAAGCAGGACACTATACGAAATACGTCTTTGTATGAAAATTTGAATTTTATATGTAGGTAAGCTTCAGAGAGGAACGTTTTCAATGTGTTTGCTGCACTAACAGAGGCTTCGTTGTTCTACGGAAGCGACTGAAAGAAGTTGTCCTATAAAGAAAGAAAACACTGTTCGGTGCGCCAATTCTGGTCGAGAAATTTCAGCTGATCAGCTTCACCACGTCTGGAAGTTCAAGGCTCACTTACAATTTGCTACTTTCATTCGACTTTCACACGCTAATCACAAATATAGCCAGACCGCTGAAAGCTAAATTTGTCCGCCGTTTCAAGCGTAATCGATTTGAGATCAACACCTAAAACTCCATTCATAGTGAAGAATAAAACACGATTTAAGCAGCACATAACGGTTAGACTGGCAGCCAGCAGCAGCGACAATTTGAGAGGCGCATTTAGCGCGGCGGGGCAACACAGGCGGCGCTGCTGGCGGCCGTAATCGCCGTCGTAATTTCTTTACGGCTCACCGCCGCCCGCTCGACACGTCGTCGCTGAGTGTCGCGGGCTCGTGCTTTTATGGGAAATTTCCCATATATTTAAATGATATTAATAATATAGAGTACTGACTTCAGAAAGTGGTTTGATAATGATATGATAAATTTTACAAACCCTGTAGCGTGTAAGTGCAAATTTGATCATCTCAGAATATGTTTGAGAATTATGCGAAAAAATCTGCACCTCTCCTAGCGTTTGTTGGACGAAAAGTTGCTTGACTTTAGAACTTTGTTTGAAAGTGATATAAAAAAATCTGCCCGTCTTTTGGCTTTTTGATTATCTAACGCATGTGGTGTACATATTGGAAGAGAGTTTACCTTTAGACTTGAATATAAGTTAAATATCTCAGGGTGGAATATCTCTATGATGATTTTTATGATATATGTATCTTTTAATTTACTTATACTTAATGAAAGTCCGAGTCATTTATTTTTATATTTCGAGTAACTTCTTCCAGATTTTATAACTCACGTTATACGTCCTTATTATATCTAGACAAGAAAACCATTAAAAGTACATCGATCGTTGATAATCTCTCCAAAATTATACAGAGTTTACTGCACGATGTGTAGCAACATAAGTACACCCATATCAAATCTCACCAACACCAGTTTTTTTGGGAGCAGCCCAGTCATTTACACCCCAAATCGCAAGAGAAGAAATTTACTTCACAAAAATAACAAGGGACGGTGAATTTTTACCTTTGGGATGTCGTAAAGAGGGGAAAGCATCGCAGCTCGTGAGTCGGACGACGCTGTTGCGTGCCTGCCGTCCGGGCGGTCTCCTGTGTGTGGGCCTCGCTAGGCAGTTGTAGCTTCAACTTACGATCGGGCGTTCAGCTCTCCCGTCGTCTTGATATGCAGTGAGAGTCGCTAGCCAAGATGTCTCTGAACGCTTGCTCATAAGTTGAGCGTGCGCTTGCCCAGGGTGTCCCCGGCATGTTTGTGGTCAGCTGAAGACCAAACTCACGCTCAGCACTTCACACCGGACAGTGATGCTTGAATTCTGGGAACGCTCCTGCAACTTTAGCTCCACTGAACGCCTAAATCAGTGAGAGATAATGAAGAAGTTTAACTGAGTGAAGCGCACCGAGGTGATGCATAAATAATATGCCTTTTAAAGCGATTTTCGGTATATGGGGAACCATAAATAATTTCACTTACCTGAAGAGTGAGCCCTAATTGGTTAACCACTTCACAGAAAAGCTGTTAAAAAAAAAAAAAGAACAGAGAGAGGCGAATTGCACTTACTCTTCATGATGATTTTGTTAAAAAGTGAGTATACAATACTATACATCGATGCCAAGAGTGGAGAAATAAACGTGCATTATGAAAAAGCAAAAAGAGTAGCAGTCATCGCCACCTGAGGTCTAACACGAGATATCTATCGAGAACTCAATCATTATATTATTTGATAATGGCGTGTGGCATATTTCGAGTTATATGGTGCGTTACTTTGTAAAAAGGCAAAGCCATTCAAGCCTGGCATAAACGACTTCAAAGGAGACCAGTGAGTGTATATTTGTTTTCATATTTCTTGTTTTACATAAACGTGCACTGATTTACAGACATGTATGCAGTATTATAAGGCAGTTGCCTGCCTTCAAAAGTGACGGCGAAAATTTCTTCATATTTCTCATCGACACACTTTCGGTCATGCAATCTCCAACTTAGAGGATGTAAGAGATGAGCGGTTTCGGCTTCACACCTGTTTAGCAGCGACTTCTTATTCGTTCTATGACAGCAAATTCAATTGCCTTTCTGTAGGCAGTCAGTCACACAGCTCACTTACTACAGCAGTTATATCAGACAGGAAAGCCTGGAATTGCAGAATCAGCCAATAGCGTCATTCCTTTTGCAGCAAGGCATTCTGGGCAATCCAGAAACCGAGGTATCTTGGGTAATTCCACAATGGCGTCGTATGTGCGACAGGCAAAGTGTGCGTCGCTATTGTTTATTGTATAAACGTTTGTAAAATTCTTCAATTGCAATTGCTTGTGCTTTTCATGTATGTATAACCTTGTACTTTATGACCTGTTGTAATAGAAAGAATTCTTAGTGAATGAAAATTTTCCAATTTTGTCTTTTTAAACATATGCCAATCATTCTATTTCGGGCAAAGCATTCGCTTTAACCAAGGTAAACATTTTCTGACGATTTCCTCAGTTCTTTTCATGGCGTTGGAAATCAAAATGCAATACAATGCATTAAATCTGTGGTCTATTATTTTCTCCTTATTTATGTAATTAAGTGCACTTAGAGTTCCAATTTGTGGTAATAAATGATGAATAATTGGCGGGGAAGTCTTTCTGGAATAGTACAACGAGTCGTTCCTCGCGGCCTCTTTTGTTCACTCAGAATAGTGACGTGGCGGTCACCCATTGGCTGAAGGCGACACAAGTCACGGAGGTTACTGATTGGCTGAACTTGGCCACCCGAGCTGACATAACTATCTTTTGTAAATGAAATGTGGGCAATTATCACTCAAAGTATTTATTTCGACTCGACATCGTGGATACGCCAGGGTATCTTATGGGCCATAAATTTTCGGCCGAGAGAAAAGCTGTATCGTCGACGAACGAAATTTAAGCAGAGGAATGAGTAATGCAACGGAGTTATCGGTGGAAAAAAGCAGATGCCGGAGCAGATTTTTTCTAGCATATTTTACTTAGTTAATAATGAAACAAATTTGCATATTCTTTAGGTTTTTGATGAGAAGTTTTTGCTGAAACATAGCGAGTTTGATATTTCTAATTTCATTAGGTTTGGTTCACTTTCAGATCATTAACATGAAGTGTCATAGGAACAAAACTTGTTATTTTCGACGCGAGTTGTTTTACTGCCTTCAGACAAGGCGTTAAGAAAGCCGAAGCTTCAAGTGGGATTTGTGGAGTGCACAGTGAAGAAGCAATGCCTCAGATTACTAAGGTGACTTAATAGAAGGAGGTAGAAACGGCTACGCAGATCAAAAGCTGAACGTTACCGCAATGCTCAAGCCTGACTGACTTGCTGAGTGGCTGCTCAAGTGGCCGGAAGCTTGCGATTGGTGGGAAGGGAACACTCATCGAGGAATGAAATAGTTCCCTGCCGCCAATACGGGGAAATATAATTGTATTCCCTTTTTCTATCAAAACTCGTTGTAAATTACCGCTCGGCCCTCGTTTTCGCTGACAGGTTATAGCCAACGGGTTAGAAAATAGCTTAACTATAAACCTAATTGCGTGCGAAGCATCGTATGGGAATTTCTTAAAAAAATCATCTCATACTATCAGGAGCGAAAGCTGGCGTTTTCGTGGCGTCTGAGACAAAAGTTTACGGTCGACAGAACTTATTCCGCATTTAGGGGAACCTTTGCCTGATGTTTCTCAATTTTACGATAAATTTCGGAAACGTAAGTTGTATCACATCGAACTGACCAAATTATAACTAGAAACTATCGGGACTAATGATAACAACAATACTAACTTTAAAAATAGGCAGCCCTGTCGTGGCTCAAAATAAAGTGCTCCGATGTTTGCACGTAATGGTTAATATGTTAAAAACTGCGGTAGGAAAAAAGATTGCACATTTCTCTGAGGTATAAAGTTGTCATTATACAAGGCATTTTTTTATTCTAGAGTAAAATTAGTGCACTTACAATCGAGCATTTATGACTATATTTTTTCACAGTTGATAAAGAGTTGAACTTTTATTCAACGCCTTTCCACAAAATTAACAAATTTCTCGCATGAATTAAGGCAAAACGTTGTAACTGAAACTGCAATCTGAGCAAAAATACCGTACATTAAATTAGGCAAAATCCACCACAGAGAGTAAAAGAAATTCATTCAACGCCTTTCCACAAAATTAACGAATTCCTCAAATAAATTAAGGCAAAACGTTGCTACTGAAACTGCATTCGGAGCAAAAATACCGTACATTAAATTAGGCAAAATCCACCACAGCGAGCAAAGGAAATAAGCAAGTAAAGTGCGAAAGTTGCGCGAAAGCTCGGCGATAAAATTTTTTTCCTCTCAAATCGCACGAGGGCAAAAAGAGTTTTATTAGGAGCTGACGACCGTGCTG
This sequence comes from Parhyale hawaiensis, assembly GCA_001587735.2. Taxonomy (NCBI): domain Eukaryota; kingdom Metazoa; phylum Arthropoda; class Malacostraca; order Amphipoda; family Hyalidae; genus Parhyale; species Parhyale hawaiensis. Next base: position 21,860,178 of record LQNS02007216.1, read on the forward strand.
AGCGCCTCCGTAGCGTGCTGACCTCGCTCTAATTCACTTAAGCAGTGCAGGATCCAGTATATATAGTTCAGTGTGCTCGATACTTCGTAATAGCAATAGTTTATTTAGAACAATAGCTTATCTACAGCATGAAGAATTTACAACAAAATAAGTAAAACATTTAATTAATGAAGTTTATGTGCCTATCTGTACAGCAAAACAAACAAACGGGAGGACAGCAGTCTTGTACGGTGTAGCTATCTTATAGGTGCTACTATTCTGCTAAATCTTAATATTTCATTTGGTTTGATAGTATGTTATTGTTGCAGGATTTCCCTAGTGCATATAAAATTCACTTGAACAGTACAACTTCTGCATCATTTTCGTTTCCTCATGCCTTCTTCATGTGGGTAATATTCCTATTGACTTTATTATCTCTTTATGGGATGCAAAACTATGCGTGCTAGACTCTTTCAGATGAGGATGAGAAATGGTTATGACTCTCTGATGCTCAGAATTAAAATGAAGGATGAATTACTACAGCTACTGCTCGAAATCAAACACAAAATTTGGAAAACATGAAAAGTTTGTAACTGAAAGTGAAATATCAAAAAGTAGAAAAGTTCACAAAAGTGAAGAATAAAGTTACAATACATCGTGTGAATGTGAATGGGCCTCTCACTATACGAGTTGATCAATTACCTCAGCCAGTGCTATCGTTTTCACAATATAGATGAATAGTATATGTCTATTGAAATAGATACTTATGACAGCAGTCACAAAATATTCGTCAGTATGAAATATTACGGCAAGAGGAAAAAATTATGTTCTATTCGACAACATGAAATATTCTGGAGCGAAGAAGTAATATATTGTTATGTATTCGGTAACGTAAGATATTAACGCTAAAGGAAAAGTGTTACTATAACTTATTCAATATAACATGAAATGCTATGGGAGGAGTAAAGAGTACAAATGTTTGTGGACGGTCGAGATATTTTAGATGGGTTCGTTCAGGGTAATACAGTGTTACATCGCAATCAACCGAAGAGTAAGTAACAGTTTTCAATGTTGTAATATTAATTTTTAATCTGCATAGATATTGAAGGCCATGCAATAAAACAAAATTTAATTAAGTAGCCACAGGGCTTTATTCCAATTTCATCTGAGGAAGCGTATTACTGGTCTGCATCAGACGGTGACAGCTGAGGTAGAGGCATTACAAGCGCATACCAAATGTAATTGGAGAACATACTAGCAGAAAAAAGAAATGCAGGCCAGAATTAAATAGTGAACTACACCTTTGAGATTCTTACCAGGAACCTATTGAAGTAATCACTATGAAAAAATTAATTTTCTGTTTTATCACAGAAAAACTTGCCAGCAAACTATTGAAATAATTACTTTGAGAGTTAATGTCGTTTTACTATAATACTCCTCTTCATCAGTAACTGCAGCAACCTACTGGCATAGTCACTGTAAGGGATCCCGCATTTTCTGTTTAATAATTATCCCCATCATTGCAGTGAAATACGCTTGTAACCTATTGGGAACATAATTACTGTCTAAAAGGAATATGTCAGCAACCGATTGCAAGTCTATCATAGCTATGGTACTAGAGGCATAATGCAACTCTACGTCTGTTCAATAGTGTAACCCATAGCTAAATTATGAGTAATTCTTGTGAACGTAAAACGATGTATATTCAACAGTATACTGTTTATCAATAAATATGTGCGGCAACAAAAAATACACAGTATATATATATATATATATATACATGAAATTAAAAAGAAATAGTGGCAGAGAAAAAAATGCAAAAGCACCGAACAGCGTTACAGCATGAACTCGTGCTGCGCTGTTAGTTCGCAAGCGAAGTTACAACTTGAGCTCAACTCACATACAATTTTATCATATAGGGGAGATCACTATGAGCAGATATTTTTATAACAGTATATATTTAATCGAAGTTTGAAACAAGGAGCTTTTGAGTTAAATTTTGCATACTGAATAATGCCACCGGGCTGTTGAATTAATAATTTGCTCGCTGAATAATAATACGGGCTGTTGAATTATTAATATCTACTTAGCAATAATACCGATGAGCTGTAATACGAAGAATGTGCTTACTGGCATAAAACTGGAGTCCTGTTGTGTCAGGCCTCAGATGAATTAATAAGCATGGAAGGCAGTCGTAAGCACGCACATCCATACCACTACATCCAATTTGCAACAGGAAATACGGCGTGTTATGCAAAGCAACAATATTAATTCAGACAAAAAACCTGGAAAATGCCGTACTTATTCGCATTACAAAAATTCCAATTTTCACTGCATTTCCACTTGCCAATTTTTGTCTTCAGTTTAGCGGCTAGCTGCCCTGAAAATAACATGAACAATCCATTTCCTTTCGGCTTAGCAGATCTATCCCATTCGCTGAATTTCTTATTCCATAAAAGAGTTGCAAGATGTGCATAAAAAATCATTCTGCCAGCGAGACTCTCCATCGATACATGCTTACCCACTTTTACGCCCGCGCGTGTTGGGCGAGCTGGAATGCATTTATTTTTTCCCCTATAAATTGTATACTTCATCGCACCAATTGCCAGCAGCCCCAACCGGTCCAGCTTTATGCCAAGGCCAGCTTATAGGTGCAATAAGTGCAGCTAATTGACAAAGTTTCTATATTCTGCGCGTTGGCGATCGAGGCGATCGAAAGGCTGCAGCAGCTCTCCCTGGCCGGAGAACGCTCGCCTCGTATGATGCTGCATCGATGGCCGGTGCGGTCGTTTGCAGCTCCTGCGAATCTGGGAAGCCCGTTAATCGAGTGGGTAGAGCTCGGGGCAAATTCCAGGGGAGCGGAACTCCATTACCTGGTACGAGCTAAGGAGCAAAATAGGCGCCTGATTTGTGGCCATTCAGCGGGCGCCAAAAGAGGCTAGGAAGAACGGCTACGCTGTAGCACTCCATTAACTGAAGTGAGCCGCCATCTTTGTTCGTTAAAAACATGCCGAAACGAAGTAGCTCAGGACAGGTCTCGGTGCAGAAAACTAAAAGCTCCAGGGGCTGTGCTTGCAAAACTCCTATAGTAAGACTTAAATTAAGGAAGACGATGCGAGTGAGTGTACTGAAAATGTTTGAGTGTTTAGTTTTCTGCAATGAACACTCCCAGAAATACTTTACTATAGGTATACTTGTAATTAATTAAATACAATGCTCCTTTGGTAGGTCCTTCTTTCCGCCAGGCTCTTAAAGACTTAGATAAGAGAAAATTCATTCAAGGAAGAACAACATGAGACACAATAAAATTTTAGCCCTGAATTATGATTGAAAGTGTAGTTTCAGGAAAAGGATATGTGCCCAAAAGTTGAAATACTGCATTTTTTATAGCCCGCTTCGCTTTGATCAGGAGCTCGGTACTATCGTAATATTATAATTCTACTTGTTTCTCTCTACGCTCTCAGTATTAAATAGACAGGTGAAGTTACAGAGTACTTAGATAATTATCATCTCGGCAATGAAGATCAGGAATCACCTCTTCATATTTTAATATGCTGTTGATGGCAGATAATAAATAGGTAAAAGATTTACTGTTTATTTTAGAACAGCTTTTAGCGCTTCCTATGCATGATGCAGATCTGAGACATTACTGGTAAACGACGCTTTTATTCTTTTCAGTTTTTGCACGTTCTAGCTCATTGTAGCTCTCTTGTAGCTTTTCAGTTATCGTGGGATATGATCAAACTATCCCTCTATTGCACTTGTCTTTAAAAAGCTGATATCCTGCCTACGACTTTTATAATGTAAAGGAAACACAGTAATAACTTTGTCTCAAATTTTTCTGCGAAACTAGAAAAAGAAATAAAAATGGTTGTCTATATTTGTTCGTTCATAAAAACTAGGAAATCTGAGAGTTATGTCTAACTAGAGCTGCATTCGTAGAGCCCAAACCGCTAAATTGCATTGTTAACAGAGATGAAGACAAATGTTAACAGAAATAAATGTAATTGTTAACAGAAATAAAGACAAATGTTAATAGAAATAAAGGTAATTGTTAACAGAAATGAAGATAATTGTTAACAGAAATGAAGAGTGACAGACAAACGAAAAAAACAGACAGACTAATCATTAGCAAAATTTTTCATCTGTTCGTGAAATTTCGTCGGGAATTGTATAATGCACCACAAACAACAATTCGATTCAAGCAAACACTCAAAGAAATATAAATAAAAATAATGGGTTATACTCCCACAGAGATGCATGAGCAAAAAAACGAGAGAGAGAGAACCTTGTAGCTGTGATTGGCATGTGAGGGACGATGCAACGGGGTAAAAGGTCATAGTCCTCTTGTTTGTACATTCCAATGCAGGTAACATTCCTCAGCATTATTCAGTACATTCTTGTACCAGATCACATTCGTTTTCTTTTCTTCTTAAATTCGGAAGTAATCACTTCAAGACGCAATCTCTAACTGTATTAATATTTGCGGCACGAACTTGATCTATTCATACCATGTAGCTTGTTCGTCCTTAGTTAATACTGCAGCGTAATTAATATATCGCGGGGACACTTCTAGTTCATAACAATTTATAAGGTGTATCGTTTCTATTCCTTCCGCCGGAAATTATTCATGAAAAAAAATAATCGTGTAACAAATGGTTAATTCACCTTTTCATGTTCTGTAAAGCTAAGCTTCTCAGAATATGTAGAAAGAGACGAAAATTTTAACAATATGCAATTAATTTCCAGCTTTTCACCCCATTTTAATGTGTTTTGGCCACGTATTATATATATTTTTTGCTACCGCAAATTACTCTGAAATGATTTTTTTGCTGAAGTTTAGTCTTTTTCAAAGATGCTAAAAAATTGCTTTTTCTAGGTTTCTTTCTTCCTCTACATATTCGTGCCGTCGTTTAATGTATAAGGAAATGTTAGCCCTCATTTAACGAAATTTAAATATCTAAGCCTGATTCACTTATGAAGCGGTGGAAGCATGCTTCCTGTGACTACTGATCCAGAAAAAAACAGCTTCAAAGTAATAATTGATGCAAATGCTTACAACAATTCTTCTTCTTTAAATAATTTGAAACCATTCAGTTGTCTACGAAATAGTGATGGTTGCCGTCAAATATAACAATATGCAGTCTAGAAGTTTTTTTCTCATGGGATGTTGTTTATTCTTCTTTCAAAAATTCCCAGTTTTTAAAACTTTAGGAATCGTAACCTGAACGCGAGTTCTGTTAAAGCAACTTAGTGAAATATTTCCCTAACATTTCGCCCTCGCATTGCGTAGCACAGGTCCCGAGCAAAATTCTCAAATCTTGTAAAGCTCTAAATTCCTTGCACGTTTTCTCAATTCCTGTGCATGCATTTGACTGTTCGTTTGTCGGCAGCGAACCATAAAGTATGTCGTATAAGAAAACACATTCCGTGATTCACTTTAAAAAAATCTTCTAGTGTCAAGTAGAAGGAATATGATTCCTTATAAATGTATGGTGTTTATTAATTAAACAATTGAACACAGTAATGGAGTAAAGTACATTTTCTGAACAGATGTTGAAAATATTGTAACCTTCTTCTGCCATATTGCAATACATTTTTCTTGACATATTTATCTTCCATTAATACATCAGTAACCCTCTTATTTATAGTGCACTTTTAGAATCAGTTCAACCTTCTTATGAATAATTGGAGTAGCAGCAATTTGAGTTCTGGTTTGGTTTGAAGTTAAGCTTTTTTGCATTACCAAATCTAAGATTTCGAAACGTAGTAGGTATTATTTCTTTATTGAAAAGTTGGGATATGTTTTTCTTTCGTGCAGTTACCTTCTTAATTTTAAAATTGTGAACACTCGCATAAAACAAGCAATCTTTTCTGTTTGATGGTCGGATCTTCTTACCACTAAACTCCCATTTTTTGTGGGGGAGGGCGGAATGTGCAAAAAAGAAAGAAACCTAGCATAACTATCCTCACCTGATCTAAGTAAGTTCATAACAAATCTAACTTAAATTAATCTAATCAAGGATAAAATGCGGCTATCAAGCCCAAAACAACCCACTAAAATAATTTCAGTTTCAGTGACCTGCCTCACAGAACGATAGGACTCGCTACAGCGACACCACCCGAGCATTTTTCAGTACCGCCGAGACAAATGAAGACTGGGCGAGCATTCGCATTTGTTGCTCACAATCACGTAGGTAATTAATCAGTCTGCGTCTGCACCGCCAAGACAAGACGAAGTCTGACGTACGTTGCTTTGAGACACGTGACGGATGAGACTGGTGGCGGAGTGTGACGTCGCCAAGTCAAGTGACAAGTGTGACGTGACACAAAGAGTGACGTGCCGGTTATTCGTTAGGCGAGCGAACGTACTGAGGTGCAGGGCTTGTTAATGGTTGAGGTTTCTCCCGAGAACATGTCGTTTTTCAAGAAGATTGTACCAGTAGAGCACGTACACAGAAATAAAATGATATAACGTGGCGTTAGGTTATAACAGTTGTCTCAGTCATAAAGTTAAATGCGCTGAATGACATATTTCTTTAGTAATTGTAGAAAGCAATACTCTCTGATAATGGTGGAACGAGTGTTGGATCAGAGACATTTGAAATAAATTATTAGAATATGTGTAAAAATCACTGAACGTAAATATCTGATTAAGTGCAGCATTGTTTGAAAGGATTTGTTGCCATAGTACTAGTAGTGGTTTGAGCTTCCACGCAACTTATTTCCCAAGTCTGTTGTGTCAACTATAAGGCCGGAAAATCTATTAAGTAAATTAATGACTTGAAACATTGAAAATAATTCAAGTTGCACGGCAATAAATCCGTGAACAATACTTGACGTTAAAACATTGGTGTTCATAGATTTTCGTAATTTAGTAGAGTGATTTTTGTAATTTTTTTTTTTTTTTGGTTCTTCGACAATTGCCTAACAAAGACCAACATATTCAAGTGTTCATATTGCTCTACAGTAAATAATAAGAACGATGAGAAAGGATTCGTTGAAGTTTTTTGCTCTCACGAGGGAATAATCGATTTCATTCATATTAGAGTAGCTCGAAAAATGCTTTACGAAACCCCTTCACATCCAAGAATAAAAATTGCCGAGGTACGAACGAAACAGACCGTACGAATGAAATGGCTTTTCTCATTGCCCCAATACTCGAACATCTGTTCACAAACCACCATCCACTCTCTCTTTTGAAACACAAGTCTAATAATTACTCGTCGCAGTCATTATTTTATTTAGAAAGGCTTGCTATATGCTACTTTGATGGTGTTCGTTATCTGTAGCCATGCCTTGATATTCTTCACTTATATTCTTTAACATTTTTTTTGTCGTGTATTTCAAGCTGGGGCTCTTGGAATCCTCGTGCAAAAATTAAGACATCCTCTTAAGCATATATGACTTTTATGCTTGAAGAACAATAATAATGATTGACCTTTCTACTGGGATCACTGACTTTGCTCATAATAAAGGCATCATCACTATTCCTGCACTGTTATGTTTTTATTATGAGTGAGGCGTGGCCTATTTCAGAGTGGGATCGTGGTTATGCCCGGGAACGCAGTCCTATATGTTCTTTCGTATATTATGTATACGGCCCAACTTGACTAAATACGTGCCGTTCTTAATCCTAAAACGATTACGAGATTATTAGGTCACGATATCAATCCTGCTCAAGTTCATCGAGCTGGAATAACCATTACCATTTTTTTTGTTCCTGTTACCTTCATGATAGAAGTGCGTTAACTTTATACTTTCATTGATTGGAAAAGATTTGATACGTTAGCGCCATTCATTTTAAAATATCTTAATTAATTGCTAAGTCATTAACATAGATTATAAAATACAGAGGTGAAGTGGTTAGAGGTGTTGTCTGCCATGGAGCTGGACGTTCTATTCACAGACAGGGAGCAAGTTTTAATGCACGGCAAAGAAGCGTCAGCAGTTCCGTCCCTCATAGTCTAATGGGAGGAAGTAGTTGTTTTATGTGCCTTCCGTCGATGACTCCAAAAAAGTTCAGACAGTCTGTGATCGACTGCAGCCGTGTAGACATCTTTTCCTTAGAGGAGATTTATTTGCAGTACGAACCAAAATAATTACGCTGGTTTCTAATTGGGGTATTCGATCAAAGCGACTTTACATTTTCAGAGATACCTCTAGTCTTGGTAGCCAAAGGCTTCAAGCAAACACATTTTGCCTTAAGGACCAAAGAAACTACTTTACTATAGTTTGGATGCACTTGGTGCTTCACAAAGAAGAATTTGAATGCACGTTGGTGTATCATGCGCAACAAGGTGTGTCATTGTAATTGACACTGCAAGCAAAAAAAAAAAAATATTGTTTGATAAAAGAAAGTGAACCAATTTCGTGATTTTGTTACACGTACGAAGCGAGTTGTTTTTTCACACTACCATGCAGATTTCCCTAATAATTTAAAGTTCCATCTCTTCATTTGCAGAAATTTTACCGCTTGTGATGCATCTTGATGCATCACTGGCTTGTTCCAAAACTAAAACTCAAACGTGCATTTATGTGTAAAGTGCATCATGAAACCCGTAGGCGTATAATAGGCTTCGACCCGCATACTAATATTGTTATTACGACAATAATATTCTTTCATAATTAGTATACAGTGAATGCACCTAATTTTGGTTTCGTTTTGCCTCAATTATCTTAGAATTTGACGATTTGCTACTGGTAGTGTGAAGAATAGGAGATGAAGTCTGTGATCTGGAGGAATAAAAATTTGTAGCCAGAGTTGGCTTCTCGGTTTCTCACCGCACGGGCTTCTCCTGTTCTTCACTGGCGGATCTTCCAAATTCTAGGCAAAATGAATGCCTAGTTAGGTGCATTAACTATGCGCAAGAAAATGCATGATTTTCATGATCATTACAATAGAGTAACGAAGAATCTTATGAAGATGTACTTAGCACATTCGTGATACATTTGTTGGCCTCGGTTTCGGTACAGCAATGCGTGTAATTTTGACGCATATAAGTTCATAAAAAAATCCAAAATTGACGCATTTTGCACCTAACTAAATCTTTCGTGTCTAGTAATTAAAATAATAATTACTGATTAACTGGATCACATTCGAAGGAGAGTTTTATGTTTATATTGCACGTAGCTTGAAGTTTTATAATATGCTAGAGTCTGAACCTGAAAACTAAGAATGTTTAGTTGCAGCATTTGGTTATATTAAGTAAAAATTTTTATGTATGATACTCTACGATACATAATAGATTACGAGCCTACAGTCGAAACCTTTCGCCCTGTTCAAAAGTTGAAAATTTTTCCAAAGCACCTCAACAGATATCCCTGCTTAATACGGCAATTAGTTATGGATGCAAAAAGCATGCGTTACGATATAGAAAAAAAGCCACTCACTTGTTCTAATTGAAAATGCATAGCAGTCACCAGTATCTGGCGGCGGATAGACTTACCAACCTCACTCCACGCCTTCGGTGGTGCTACTGTTCTTATTCATGTCGGTGAGTGTTGTTGACATTACTGTAAGAATTTTTTACCGAAACGGGAACGGACATTGCTGCTTGAGCAATATTGAACAATATGGACCTAACGTGTGGACTGTTTTGCCATCGTCAACGTAGTACCGAAACGGGAACGGACATTGCTGCTTGAGCAATATTGAATAACTAGTGGACCCGTGCGTGAAGAATTCATGCAATAACCTATACGTTTGCGTAATGCCTCTAGGCCGGTGCGGAATCTCCTCTTCTCTTAT
>LQNS02007216.1:21879033-21895965 GCA_001587735.2 Parhyale hawaiensis
CGCAGTAACTCGTAGAGGCGTCGCCGGCTGCCAATACCATTTGCTGGACGCTTTGCTTAACGGAATAATGGCGGCCTTTATCGTCAGTGATCGTCGGCAGAAACCGCCAACGCGGCTCCCTCTTGCTAAGAGAATTAAACCTTTTTATAGTACCACAAGAAGACGATAAAACGATGGGAGCTTTTAGGCGTGAATCAAAGATTTAGATTAAATAAACAGAGTATTTTTTTTTAGGGCGTTGCTATGCAGACATGAAGTCTAGGCAGCTGGCATATCAGGTTGCTTAAATCAGCTCTGATAAGAGCCTCTGCCAAGTCCGTTCAGTAAAGTAATGCTTGATGTTTGATGGCGACCGCGGCCCTTCTGTGCAACAATATTTATTTGGCTTCATAGAGAAATACCATGTCTGATTAAACTCCTACTGCGAAGACAACTGTTGTATTTTCTAATATTTTAAAAAAGTAATGTTATATATTTCAAGCAAAAGAGAAGTGGGAAAATAGATCGCCCTTTGTTAAAATCTTCTTCCTAGCAATATAGTGTTCTCCGTGGAGCAACTGTTGCCAAATGAAATTTAACGTATTACTAGTTAAATTTTGGGAAATAACTGTGTATTGTTAGTGGAAAATAACAGACCTTGGAGAAGAAGATAACGAGGTAACAAAGAATAGAACTTAGACTGTAGTGGGTCAGCATAGGAAACCTAGAACAGTAGTAATTATTAGTGAGTAAAGAAAAAAGCAGAAAACTTGTGAATAGTATTCAACACAGTGAGCTGTTTCGCTGCGAGTGGACTAGTATTAATATAAAGTCACATATTTGCCAAGTAAATTCGAGAGGTACGGTACGTCGTGTATTTCATTGTTGACTTTGTTTCATACTGAGTTTGTAGCACTTTTGCAATTAATAATGCTATTAAATGCATACTTCATAACTTTGAGTTTCATATCAGCTTCGGAAGTTTCGTGGTTCTGTTTGATGATATATGTCATATTTATTTATTTGTTCTGCCTCCCAGACACCTGCAGGCGCCTTCAGTTCGCACAGTGCGATCGAGATAATCTGCTGAGTTTCAGGTTGCTCGCAACTTCAATTGCCCGGTGTTTGCAATCGCTACCTGGAACCCGCACTGAAGCTGCAAATCAAAAGCTTGCAACTGAATTTCCGTAAAAGTTGACGATACACAAGCAGAATTTACGGCCGTTAATTTGCGGTTTTAGCTCCTGAGCGGCCAAAGATTTTATTTTGGTAAGCATATTATATAAGCTCATTTACCGCATGAAAAATGAAGACTCCTTAGCTCTGCTAAAACTGATAGTACTATTGTTTGTTTACACTTCTAGACCACTGAGATGATCATGAAATTCTGTAAATTTAATTTTGTATTATCGGTGAGTCTTACCACCATACTTTACTTAACAAATTGCTAGAATCCCTAAATTCGTGAATGACAAGATACATCATTTTCAAATTCCAAATTTCGTACATTCATATACTTTAGAAACTGGTAAATTTTATAAATTCGTTGTTCCGTACTCTCGTAAATATCGTAAACGGAAAGTCACAAAATGCGACTTCGTAAACGGAAGCCAACTGAATCAGATCGCCAAATGGTCAAAAGAGCTAAGTATTTTCCCATTATTGTACTAAGCAATCACATGCTCGAAATGGATAATTGGATGGTGCAATTCATAAAAGTACGATTTATTAATTCACTGATTGCATTCTAGATCAAAATATTGTAAAATAGAATTCACTGTTTGCAGGCTCTCATTGGTAGTACGGCCAACCAATCAGAGGTGTCAACATTTTGTGGCCGTGATAGTGTGATTGTGTTTCAAACGCATCATGTGTTAGCGAAGCGTAACGTCGCATGATATTTTTTATATAAATTGTCAGTATTTGAATACCGCAGCTAGTTGACTGTATCTTCCATTGAATTTGAGTAACCCGCAGCTACGATATTAGTTTACTGCTCCTAATGTCGCTCCGTCACCCCAATAGACAATTTACCTAACCGATTCCCTAGAACTTTCTGTCGCGGCTGCCCAGCGATGGCTGTAGAACTCCTTGAATCAAAAATAAAATTGTTGATAAAATGTATACTCGTTTTCTTCCACTATGCTGCATTTTTGACATGATATTCTTCAAGGGAAGCTTTTATATTCAGACTAATGATGGCACTGTTTTTGTAGGCTGACTGGTGCAGCATGTGGGGCAATACTAACCAGACATTCACTATTGTCTACATTTCACACCCTTGTGTTAGTAAATCACTTATATGTAACGGTGACCCGCTACTCGATCACACTGTCAGGGGTGACCCGTTAATCGAGCGAAGAGTCAGTGATGACCCGTTATTCGCATAAACCGTCAGTGATGGTAAAATAATAGTTACTTGAACCATTCCTTACATTACTCACTCTAAACAAATGAGCAACTCAAAAGCAAGGGGACTAACTAGCACGTTTTCGATGGTCAATCACTCGAGACCTATTTCCCTTGGATGCGGTACGTTTGAATGTCTTCTGATACTATTTCGAACTTGGAATCAACAACCATAAGAACAAGTAAACTCAGACGCAGCGGGTATCTGCTCTGAATAAGGTATAAACCTGCTGTAAATTTCTAAGGTAACAAGCACCATAGTTTATTTTTGAATGGGATTGCCTATGAAACTGATATAGTATATATATGTATGAGTGTGCTAGCTAGGTATATTTGGCCTTACTCCCGTGCCAGCCGGGAATGAGGATGGTAATGTTGCATCCACGTGAAATAATTGGCAGTGCTCCCTTTTAAGGTTTAAATCAGAAATAAGTCAACCAACATAAGTGTAGCTTTCGTAGTGCGTCAGCGTCGCTAGTGTGAACAGTAAAGAGATTTCGCTCCAGCTCTTAGCTTAAACGATCGGTTACACTTCATCGAAAAATACGTTCCGCCAAAACCAGCTCGCATTGCCGCGTACTGAGGATAAACACCAACCTTGGTGTGCTCGTATAAATACACTTTATTGTAATAAGTTAACACTAGGACATAGTATAAATGCACAGGGCACAGTAAATTACTACAGTTATATCATATACAAAGATGAGAAATATATTCATAACAAACTACACTACATTGCCGCCCATTGTTTGGCTCCTGTTTGGTAATAGTATGCCCTGTCTTCAGCGGTACATATTAGACATTTTGTGCAGTACGAGTGCGTCAGAGCAGAGTACACATATAAATTAATATAATGGAGTGCAGTAGAGCCCGTTAAAAATCAGTGGCGCAGATGTGAAACGTAGCTCGTACGTAAAAACTAAACTTATTGCCATCCAAAGACTGACTGGCCTGAACTGTGCCTATATCGAAAACGGCTACATTAACTAAAACAAGTATCTGAGTTGAGAAATTTTCGAAATGCCGTATCAATGAAAAGCTAAGTGTGCAAGTCTAGCGACCCTGCCAAGAATGGAATTTAATTTGTTTTCTTTGCTGATTCAATATTCCTTCTGTTTTGTGACAGAATGCAGAATACAAAATAATGCCCTTATATACATACGTACCGGTACCTATACCTACCTACCTGACTTCATTTCGGCCTGCTGTTAATACTATTTATTTACTTAAAATTATTTATTTTATCCCTGCAAATTAAACTACAAATTCAGAGTGGGTGTAATTCTTGGCACAAAAGGAGACAAAAACGTGTAGCAACTTAAAAAGAAAAGTGCCTGTACTAAAATATACGAGCAACTCAAAGCACCCGCTTGCAGTATACAGCGGCTATGGAATTATTGATCAGTTCTATATTTTCTTCCTCTATCACCAACACATCTCCCTTGAGGGCGAAGGTAACCCAGGGAAAACACAAACATTTGTGCACGAGAAGGGCGAGTGTTTGGTCTAAGGCATGAGCTGNCTATGGAATTATTGATCAGTTCTATATTTTCTTCCTCTATCACCAACACATCTCCCTTGAGGGCGAAGGTAACCCAGGGAAAACACAAACATTTGTGCACGAGAAGGGCGAGTGTTTGGTCTAAGGCATGAGCTGCGGCGAGAGTCTCGATGAATCATGACATAATGATGGCGAAATTATCTTGGCTGCAGGGAATAAAAAATGACGAACGTCTGATGCAAGCCTTCACTAACCGTATAGAAAATGACGAACGTCTGAAACGAGCATTCAGTAACCGTACAGAAAATTACGAACACCTGATACGAGCCTTCAGTACGAGTACAGAAAATGATGAACGCCTGATGCAAGCCTTCACTAACCGTAAAGAAAATGATGAATGCCTGATACGAGCCTTCAGCAATCGTACAGAAAATGACGAACGCGCAAGGTATGGTGTTAGTAGTCACTAACAGTGGAGAAACTGACCAAGATACAGTATAGTGCAAGCCTTTACTAACATTGGAGAAACTAACCAAGGCATAGTGCAAGCCTTCACTAACAGTGGAGAAAATGACCAACGCATGGTGAGAGGCTTCATGAACAGATGAAAAAATGACTATTATGAAAATCGGAGAAGTGTCATAAGAATGCAAAACTTACCTTCGATGAGCGCAATATTCTGCTCTCTACGTTAGAATATCTCAATCGGGAGCGGCCAGATGATTAGTTGTTTTAGTAGTTTAAAGACAATACTGCTGAAGCTTCTGAGCAGTACCCAGCCCTCTAGGTGTGACTTCTTAGTCGATGTTCGTAGGTCAATAAAATTGGGAATTGCAATAATCAGTAAATTATTTCCTCAAGTTTACCTATAATGACAACTTCAAGATGAATTAATTTCTTTCAGCACGTGCACTGTGCAATACCAGTTAGGTTGAACATACATGCTATAAAAATGTTATGTAATATATATATGTATCAAATTATACAGCAACATAAAGTTTACTAGCTGCTTGCCTAGGTGGTTTGTCTTTCAGCCCCTCTGTACGTATTGCGGAGTAGTCCTGATGATCACTTAGACATCGTAGAGGTTACGACCTTGAATTACAAAATTTTGCCGGTCCTTTTTTCACTAAATTTAGGTCGTTGGGATTTTCAACAGGAAAATTTTGGGATCCAGTCCTTCGCCTGTGCAGTTTTGGAGGCCCTGTTCTTCAGCTGTAAACTTTTACAGGTTGTATTCATCAGTCGGGAAACTGAAATGTTGGATATTCATGTAATCTAAGCTTCGTATCTGTCCATACTGAGTAAGTAGAACTCATCGACAGAGAGAGTCACGTTGATTTTCTATAGCACTCTCACCTCATTAATTTAGTAACAGTCACACTTATTGACATACGAACGTAGAGAAAGTTCCACAGCTATGCGAGCTTATTGGCAGACATTCACTGATTACTCAACAATTTAACGCAAGTACACACCTATATGCAGAACCATACAAATACTACGCCTGTGCGTACTCTCTCGCACATCGATGTGTAGTAAAAACAACATCGCACTCTCCACACAAGCCCCTGTACAGTTAGACTCCCCGTGCACTCAGTGAAGAGCGCGAGCACAAGAGCTCCTCATTATAACGAGCAATTGAGTCTTGTGCTAATGGCACCTACTTATTAATATAAACAACCGCCCTGACCATCAAGCTTATGAAGTTGATGGAAGACAGAAGCGGTTTTATGCTTTACTCTGCCACGCATATGGGCTCAAACGGATGTGTAGTACTTTTACTTATAATCAATAAAAAATGTAATATGAGCTTCTAGTTTTGTACACAATATTGGGAGTTCGTTCCAACTTCATAGAATTTTTATTTGGATAATTGTACATTAATTTAAAAGGCACAAGAATTGGTTATTCACAAAACAAAAAAAAAAAAACTTTACAAGTATCTAAAACGTTTCGATTCAGAGCTGCAGCCATTACCAGCTCAATTAAAAACTCTGGAACGGAGAATAACTATTAGTACTTACAAGAGATAACAATCATTGTGGTGGCTATACGAAGCCCTTCCAGAGCATTCGTGAAAGAGATGTAACTGCTGTTTTGTCATTACACACAATTCGCCTGCTGGCGCCTTATACCCTGACTTAATACTCAAATATATTTTTATGTCTAGGAACAATATTGTACAATCAACAAGTTACGGATGACATGTCCAGGTTATATTTAGGAAGAGCAGCTTAAGTCTTCCTACGAAGAGTCCAACTAAATTTCCTTTTCAAATCAGGGTTACAAAAATATTGCTCATTTTGTCTGAGATTTTTCCTCCGTCATTCCCATTATTCTTGGTCAGAACTGCTTTTCATTCCCGACATACAAAGAATTTATTTACATCACCCCTTGTTTTCCCCCTTCCAGTTAATAAATTTCCCCGATATTGCTTTATATTTTAGAAGAGGGAAGCAAGATAACATTATTTCTTCACGATGCAATAAATAGAGTCACCAGACTGCTGTACGCAGCCCCTTGCTGTGCCTGAGACCAACATCTTGCCTAATATTTCAGTGAGGTAGACAGGTGAATGAACCTCAAATTATTATTATTATGTCCCACGAATGAAGCTCAAAGGGCCCAGCCTTGATATACTTGCAATATAAAGAGCTCCCCTGACATTGTTTGTGCAAAAGCTAATCAGTCTGGGCAGTTTCCCATCGTTCCCTCTGAAATATGGCAGCTCAAGAGAAGGCCTCCCCTCGGTAATTGATGTCGCCTGGTATAAATGACTGCAAGAAAATTTCATTTCTCTGGGGTTACAGGGCGGTCAACTTTTAGCCAATTTAACACTGCTACCAAATGGACTTTTGTTGTTGAGGTTATTCGCCCTCCGGAATTTGTTGAAGGTTTTGTAGCGTTCCGAGATAAACAATTATCTGCCGCATTTCCTCCAGCCGTTAATGGCTTTCTGCTCTGAAGAAATTTACACATGACTTCTGCCGAGATGGTTGCAGAAATTTTGAGGATTAGAACCGTAATAGTTGCAGTGAGACACGTCTTTAAAAGTTTTTTTTTTTAATGAGACTTATATGTGAAGTGATTTTGCTTCTGTCTAACATTCTATTATTTACCTGAAGCTGTTCATTTTCTAACTCTAAAACCCAGTTGCAAAAAATAATAATAAATGAAACTAGCTGCTGATGATAAAACATTGCACATTCCTTTTAATTTTAACATGTGATTAAAAATTCTAGTGTAAGGTTATCACCAGAAAAAATTAGCGTCTTTGTGAAAATGAACATAAACAAAGTGATAATAATTAAAAGTTACAGTTTCCCATGGGTCTAGAAATAAATCCTAAGGAGGAAAAACCTCAGGTAAGGAAAATCCCAGCGGAAAAAGCTGTTAGGAAAAACGCGCCGGTAGGAAACAAGCCTCGCCTATCGTTTATGTATATTTTCAGCTCAGTTATTTTGAAGGGGATTATAGTAACGTAAATTTAATAGAATTATTTTAAATTTATCTACCGTAATGTAATGTAAGTTCCTCTAACCTGTTGCCTAGTAACCTAACGTAACCTAGCCTTTTTGATCGTACACAACAGAACCTATTCTATTCTAACCTAATTTTTTTTACCCAAAACTGTCCTGGTTTAACCCAACGTAATTTGCTCTAACGTAACCAGTTCTAATCCATCCTTACATAACCAAGCGTATTCTTACCTAATCTAGCTTATTCTAACCTAAGTTGCCTCCTAACCTAACATATGCTAACCTAACTTCACTTCACCTACCCTAACTTATTTTATGGGTTCTTCAATTTTCGTTTAGGCATACAGATGCTCAATAAAAAGTTTGCTAAGTTCAATATAAGAGTTAAAGAATGAGTTCAGTCGCTGTGCTCTAAGTAATCGGAGCGGCTTTTTTCCTACACAGCTGTTTCCAGGAGGGCTTTTTTTCCACGGGCTTTTCCCCTACAGGGACTTTTTTCCTCAGTGTTTTTCCTAGCGAGGCATTGTATTTCCTTGTTGTTTTCACACCGTTGTCAGTGACTATCAGAAGCTAATAAACCTACTGAATAATCTTTTACAAAAACTTGGTTCACTTGCCGAATGATATTGTCAAATGAATATTTCAAGCATCAAAACTAACATAATTATTAATTTATGCAATTAGACTTTTATCTTTTAGCAAACTTGAAAGCTGTTCTTCAGTCACGAGGAAAATATATATCTATGCATATACATATAAAATTCTATTGCAGATTCCACAGACAATAATCAGAGACGAAAACGTTAATAGGCCAAAATTTTCGTTAGCCTTTCTTATCTACATCGAAGTAGTTTTTATATTCAAGTAAATAGACGCTTAGCATGTCAACGAGAACAAAAAGAAAGCTCACTTGCGACGGGGTCTATAATCGTTTTCTTTTTTCTGCTACAGTCGTACAAATTTTTAGCCACTTTAAAATGATTCAGAGCTGACGATATCTGTTCATAATAATTCGGTAACAAGGTTTCTAATTCCAGCCTGAGGAGCGCCGTTCACTCATGTCATATTGTACCCGAGTCTAGATACCTTGTTACGAAGGCTATACTTCCTCTGTTCGTAGCAAGAGCTTCTCATTGGTGTCTGTAACATAATATAATTATATATCTTTTTCGCGAACAGATAAAATGACGTTCAGTAGACAGGCTAGTGACTGTGATGCCATTTTTTTTAGAAGAACAAAGCACGTGTGGCTCCTGAGGATGAACATTAGTTATGGCATGCAAGCTGGAACCTGTGAAAATTCCACCGAACAAAAGTAATGTTCTTTTGTGATATCACCGACCAGTTTAATTCGAATTTTCCCTTTTCTAATATTGAATTGAAAGAACTTGTGAAAATTCTAGAAGTAATGTTCGTCAGTGATGTCTTAGACCCAACCCATATAATTCTAAATCTCCCTTATCTAATACTGAAAGGATCTGTGGAGATTCTACACAACAAAGTAATTGTTCCTCGATTATGATGCCCTTCTAAGTGTGATTAATGTTCAAAGCCAGGCAGTGAATCTTCTACCTAAGTTCTGCTACCAGAAGCATCTTAAATTTGAACGTGACTTCATCTCCTAGTGATCCCTTCCCATGTAGTAGCAAGGATACCTCAAGGGTGCCGTAATTTCCCGCTATCTATACTGATGAAAGCGTCACGGCCGTGCGAACCACAGTTCACTCACTATAGGCTAGAAGTTATGGCAGACAATAGAGCCTGTAGTTGCAGCTCAGCGATGTCACTCGAAAGTGTATCAGCCAATGGCGTCACTCCTTTTGCAGCAAGGTAGCTGGGGTAATAAAAAAATGAGCTATCTAGGGTAATTCCACAATGGCGTCGTATGTGCGAGAGGCGAAGTGTGCGTCGCCATTGTTTCTTATTTAAACGTTAGTAAAATCATTTAATTGCAGTTTATTGTGCTTCTCATGTGTGTATAACATTCTACTTTATGACCTGTTGTAAAGGAAAGTATTCTTAGTGAATGGAAATCTTCTAATTTTGTCTTTATAAACATATGCAAATCATTTTAATTCGCGCAAAGCATTCGCTTCAGCTTAGGTAAACATTTGCTGACGACTTCCTCAGTCCTTTTCATCGCGTTGGAAATAAACATGCAATACAATGCATCAAATCTGTGGTCAATTATTTTTCATTGCTTATGTAATTGAGTGTATGGGTAGTTCCAATTTAAGGTAAGAAATGATAAACAATTGGGGGCAAGTTTTACTGGTATACTGTAGTACAACGAGCTATCACTCGCGGCCTCATTTGTTTACGTCAGCATAGTGACGTTGCGGTGGCCCATTGGCTGATATTGACGGCAGTCACGGCGGTCGCAGATTGGCTGAAATTGACCACCAGGGTGTTCGCTTAGAGCTGACATAACCATCTGTAGTAAATGAACTGTGGTACCAACTAAGGACGTAACTAACTAACGAACTAACTTACTTACGGAGGGACAGGCAGATTATAATATAGATGCCACGTACGTTTAGCTACTGCAAAAATGAAAAAGATCAACAAAATCCAACTCAACCCGTGACTACAATAATAGGATGCTTCATCGTACATACGGGACATCAGGATTGTTGTATTAGTTCTATAAATAACCTGAATGTGTCTGTACGTCGATCACTCGTTGAAGTTGAAAGTGCCAGAAGACATGGATTTTCAGCTAAAAATGCCCCAAAAAAGCTAAAGGTCTCTGAGAGCGCATATTTCTGCCAAGCACAGCAACGCTAACAAAAATTTCAAACTGATTTTCAAATTATGAATTCCTCTTTATCAACACCGAATTCTGATTATTTGTAACTTTCGACAGTAATAAAAGGTTTTACAATTTTTTTAAAGATCCATCCGTAAGTTCTGAGTTATGTTCTGACAAACATTTTGAAATATATTAGCAAAAATTAAAAAATTACAAGCGCGGAGAAACCGACCATCATCAAAATTTGATCATTTTTGTCTTTAAACATCTCTAACAATTTTTTACAAATTGTATGAAGATCCTTTCACATATTTTTGAGTTACACATTTGACAAACATTAGTCAAACACACAAACGAATTAACAATCATCACCAAAGCTTGATCAATTGTGTCTTTTAGCATTACTAACAATTCCTTGAATTTTATAAAGATGCTTTCAAAACGTTTTGAGAGATCAACAGAGAAACAAACTAACTAAACAACAGATTGTCATTATAATTTAGTCATTTACTCTTCGTAATATACCTAACAAATCCCGTAAATTTCATAAAAACCTGTTGATAATTTTCTGAGTTATCTTGGTGATAGACATAGAGACAAACATACAGACAGACAAACTCCACAAAAGCAAAACCTCCTTGGCGGAGGTAATAAAGAAATATAACTGGAAAGTTGCTGGGTATTACTCGTTGTTCTAACGTAGTAATGGCATTTCGTGGCATAATATTCCCTACAGCTTGTGTTCTTAACAACTGTTCAATTATCATTTAACTGTTCTAAAGCAAGAATTGTTCTAACTGGAAACCATTTACACAAAACGGCTTGAAAGCACGTCTCCTGTTGCCATTTCTGGACTCCTAACTTGAAAATGCGCCATGTTCCGCTCCAAACTTTAATTCTTTTCAAGCAGCGGTACAAACTTTAGAGAAGTTTGTCTTCTCCCTGCCTTATGCAATATGCTAATCAAAACTCAGGTCATCACACCCGTGGTAGCTTTTAGTTTCAAGAAGAGCAAAATGTAAATCGGTGTTTTTAGAATCGATTTAACTGAAAATTGCATTGTACATAAAGAGAAAGGTCGACTACGATAACCAAACATATGTTGTTCTCAGTAAATATTACAGCAGGCATAAGACGATTTTTTTTAAAGTTCTCCATTCATTTTATTATGACTTTTTGTCGTATTACAGAATTTTTGTTGATATACACAAAACAACGCTGCTTCAGTGGAAGCAGATAGATTTTTTTTTGCTGTTACTAATACGTTATCACTGTTAATAAAGTGTTGGACTAACCACAACAAAATTAAAAAGTGAGTATCAGCAACTATAATTTGCGTTTTAGTAGTTATCAGTAAGAAAAGAAATGGTAATCACACTCAATATCCTGCAGCTAAGCCCTTAAAAAAAAAAAATAAATGGTAATCACACCCAATGTCTTGCAGCTAAGCTCTTCTGTTCAATTTTGTCAATGGCGCTCTCTTTTTACAAAATATGAGCCCTCTGCTCGAAAATATTCACACGCATTATTTTTTGCCATCATGAGGGATCTGTAGTACTAGGCTGTACGAGAGCTATGGGTGATAATGGTGTATCGTGAAAAATATATAGTAATTTTAGGCTTAATTTTATTTGTCATTGGATATATGGGTGAATGACGCCCGATTCTCTGCCAAACTAAAATTTTCACCTCTTTAAAATAAACAAAAGTCAATCAGATAGATGCAACATGCATCCGTCATAGTATGCGAGCAGGAATAATGAAATAGTTTTTGCCTACATTGTGAATGGCATAAATGCATTAGTGCCATAAGCCAGCTTTTGGTATCATGAAAAATACCCTGTTGTCTCCAAGCCTGTTGTCGGACGATGATAACAGTGTTCGAGTGCGGGTTATGGGACTGGGTCTTTTAGATTTTCCTCCGTGCTCAACTCTCTTTGAGTTTTTCTTTGATACGAAACCGTGATGATTCGTGCATTTGTACTGCAGAACTGTTAGTCTATGTAGATATCTCCGACAATATTATGCTTTTGTATAAGAGTGACCATAACGTGTGTGCTTTATTCTTTCTTTACGCGCTTCGTGAGTTCCAAAATTACAACGTAGCTGCTCGTACCCCCAGCATCTGATTTTTTTCAACGCTGTGCACTTCCGTCGCCTTTGCGATAGCTCCTTTGTTTGCACTCTAACGATGCAATTTTGCTTTGAGTACCATGTAATATTTTCATGAGTACTTAATAATGGCCATTATTAATATCATTTTCCTCTTTGTTTAGAAACATAGGTCATGGTTAGATGTCCACGCTGCAGAGCTCAGTGTCTTACGGTTACATGCTGACATCTTTTTTGACTACGTACTTTTAATATTCCGTAGCTTACTAAATTAATTATACTAGCTTCTAAAGTTATTATAGTACTAATATCTTCCTTCTTTCGCTCCCGTTTTTCTCTTTACTTCATTCTTCTCAAATGATCTTATTCCGCGCTGTTATTTTTCAATTTGATTGTTACCGTGTACGTCAATCTTTTGTGTGTGGCTTCCTTCATTACTAGACATACTACATGTCCCTTCTTTCACCTTCCTTTCTTGAAACACCGCAGTAGCACTGGAGATAACTGAGACCGGCGTGAACATAAAACAACATTTGAAATGCGACGCACGTCCATTTCTTTGTTTTTCTTTTAGGATTACCTCTTTTTTTGAGATATTAGTCTGACTTTGGATACAAGTGCTGTTTGCAGAACGGCCCAGACATGGAAAATAGTTGGCGAACTCTCTCCCACTCTCCAATGCAAACCAATATTCGTCCGGGCTGGTATTTGGTATATTTGTTATATAATGTGTGTGTAATGTCAGTTGTGTATTTCGTGTCGCCTTCGCGTGTTTTCTATGAGCTTGAGATGGCAGGTATATAGTTACAGGATAGTAATGTTACCTAACTAATGTGATGGTGGGTGAGTATAACAGTGTTGGCCCGGATGAAGTATGACACCGGCCCTAATTATTCAATGTTGTGCTTCAAATTTCAAAGTTAGGTAACTACGCAGCGTCAGGCAGAAACCCAGCAGCATCATGGTTGCAATAACAACAGTTGAATCGGTACAGTATATATATATATATATATATATATATATATATATATACACTAGTTTTATTAGTACGGGTATATGTAGTTACTAGCATATTAACTCCGAACGCCGAATGGTCATCTTCGGGGATCTATAAAGTCTCGTGATTTGCCATTTTTAAATTTATAATTCATTTCATTTATCTAAACGAAACACTGCTACGCTAGCCGGACGAGAACAGAACTTTGTTATAATGGCTATCGCTGCACTCATTTCGTTTAAAATATTCAATGCTAGCGATTTTCTTTACCTCTAGTTTGGTTTAGCCTCTCACATTTGGATTGCAGTTCTCCTCTGCAGTCACTTGGGAGTCTCAC
Source organism: Parhyale hawaiensis (assembly GCA_001587735.2). NCBI lineage: Eukaryota > Metazoa > Arthropoda > Malacostraca > Amphipoda > Hyalidae > Parhyale > Parhyale hawaiensis. The sequence goes on from LQNS02007216.1 coordinate 21,892,603, forward strand.
CTGCGTTCCTAGTTTCTACTGCAAACCCTCAGATTCCCGCTGTCTTGTGCGCCAAATACTTTCTGCCAGCTTACGAGCGCATGTCATACCGACAGTCACTCATTAGTAACGCTATTTTTCTTGGGGGGGGGGGGGGGGGGGGGGGGGGGTATAACCTTATAGTTAGCTACGGTAATTNCACTCATTAGTAACGCTATTTTTCTTGGGGGGGGGGGGGGGGGGGGGGGGGGTATAACCTTATAGTTAGCTACGGTAATTTGTGGTATGGCAAGTCCCTGTTATTCATCGGGAGAATCAATCCGTGTGATGTATATACCTGAGAATTACTTCTTGAATTTACTTAAAATATTTTCGTTATATTTGGGTAATGTTCACTTTTACGCTGGATTTAGTGTGGCATATTGTATGTCTTCGTCATATCTCTACGTTACCCTTACTGAAATGTATAAAGACAAGCTTCTAATCCAGAGCTACGAGAACTTATGCGGTAGGCGTTTCAAGATATCTATCGCAGGAGTGTCATCTTCACCTAACTTTCAAAATAAGTATTCAATTCAGTCGGCCCGCTATGCATCAGGGATTCGGCATTACTCTCTTCTGCCCAGGCAAGTCTCGTTCTATTTTTTTTTTCATAGGGTTATGAGAGATGGGGTGGGGCTCTCGTATATTAATATTAGAGTAAAATTTCTAGCCATCTCTGGGTGAAATGTCGGTCACCACCTAGGGAAATAAAACATACATGCAGCAAACGTCAGTCACAATGATAATAACGTTTATTTTGTCATATGGATGCAGTGCTTAACAAGTTAAAACTCAGCACCCTGAGGCATTCAGTCTTAAGCCTACAAAGGAGACCTGACGTGTATTGCACCTCACCCTGAAGAAATTTGCATATTTAATGTTTACAAATTTTAGTTGAGTTGCTGGAAACTTGTGACTTTTCATAAAATGACATTTTTCATGTTTTGTGAGAAAATTTAGGTGAAAATAAAATAGATTTAAGGATTAATGGTCCCTATAAAGGGAGACCTGCGCTATAGTGCACTGCACCCTGCATTCTTACGGCCGGCAGCCCCGTACGTGTCAACGTCTGTTGATTCTGTGTATCTGCATGTAACTTCATCCCAGGGTTATAATTACTGATGGACAACGCAGCTTTATACACATTATTCATAATTAATACGATCACCATAGCTAAATGAGGCTACATAAGTGCAGTCGCAGTCCATTGTATACTGTATCATTGAATGGACATTGTTGTGTACACTCGTTTACGTTCTGCGTACGTAAACAGTCTTGTCCCTGCAATACAGCAGGCACCCCACAGTTCCCGCAACACATTCACACTGCCTGCATTGGTGAGCAAACTGCCGCTGCCGTAAAAAATGTATATGATAGTATGCTTTCTAGCGTTCTCTTAGAAAAGTTCATTTTATGGGGTTTTATTATAATTTACCACTGAATTGATGATTCTAATAACAGCTCAAATCATGTATGAATGTTTGAAAAGTATGTCTGTTGATTTTTAATCCGAAATACCAATATATAGTGAATTTATTAGCAAATTATTAGGGTGAAGTGCATTGCACCTCACCTCTCCCGCTAATGAAAACTCTTCGCAAGGGGGTCTCCCTTTGAAGGGTTAAAGCTAATATAGAAAGATTTACACTTGGCCTCTAGAGCTTAACACTAGTGGACAGTCAGTGTCCACGGATATTATTAAATACATACTACAGGTAGGTAACTTTTTCACTCTACAACATTACAGCATGGCGCTTTGTATCCTAGTAAAATATTGCTTTTAGCTTGTTGTTAGAGCTAACATCACTTTGTAAACTATAGCCAGAGGTGGAAAGTCGACCACTACCTAAAACTACAACAATGTTGAACCCTCTCTTACTTAGGCTGTGCGAGCTTATTAGAACGTGCTCTTTCTCGGGGGAAAATTATGCGCTGCCTTCATGCCAAGGCTCTTTTAATTGAATTGAATATTAAAGGACGTACAGAGTCAATAGTTTTAACTACTTTATCGGGAATATTTTACGTCGCTGTGTTACTCTGATTAATTTATAATTCAGATTTAGTAGTTGCTTCACGACTGGGCGAGAACGGCAAGTTTTTCTTCTCGAAATTATGCCAAAAAATTTCTTACCCCACAACTTTCTTTAACTTTAGTATAATATCGTTGCTACGACCTATAAAAGATTTTACTCGCTACAAACACATGGACCCACGCGGTGTGTGTGCTTACAGCAAACATTGTCATGAACTTTTCACGAACTTATACGAGAAATGCCAAAATTGCAGCCTGCATGCTCAAAACTTTGCACTTCGCGTCGTCAAAAATTCTTTTCATTGCTGAAATTCCCTTGATTTCTTCTCGAGAGCGCTTAAGTACTCAGAAGACGCGCCAAGAATTAGAAGAGTCTCGTTACAAGCTCACCATTTGCGCATCAAAAATTCCTTTCACTATCGCAATTAGAGACGCTCGGAACAGCTGCTTGTGAGTCCGGAAACTCCTGCAGTCTCCGCATCAGAATTTTCTCGCACTCTCCCCAGACTCTCGCTATTATTGGCCCAAACAACCGTTAGCAATTCTAAGTCCGCGCTCTGCTGGGCCGCTCTAACTTGAAAATCTGGAGATTCCTGCGTGAGTTAAGTTGCCTTTAATTTACGCACAGTGTTCTGTTGTGAACACAAGTATTCTGTATTTTACTCTAGCATCTTAATTTTATTCAAAGGAATTTTTTTTTTCTAATTCTTTACTCTTGAAATGACTAATGTTTCTTTGCCAAGTCTAAATTTCTTATTTGTTAGTATCCTATGTGGAGTTTACCGTCCAATCAAGCAATGCCGTAGGAGCCACCAACAATGACGCTTAGGTTTGCGGGCCAGCGTACAGGGTGAAAAAATGAGACGGTATCTTTTTAAGCACAAATTGACCGAAGGAATAGGGAACACTATGCTCACCACGTGACCAAAACAAAATCATAGGTGATGTCACNTCAAGTAATGCTGTAGGAGCCACCAACAATGACGCTTAGGTTTGCGGGCCAGCGTACAGGGTGAAAAAATGAGACGGTATCTTTTTAAGCACAAATTGACCGAAGGAATAGGGAACACTATGCTCACCACGTGACCAAAACAAAATCATGGGTGATGTCACATCCAATCAGAGTATTCAACTTCCTCATGGCGGGAACTTGCGTAAACGTGACTGAAGGTTACTACTTTTTTCTAATTTCTCAACAACTCTGAAATTCTTTATATCAATACGTGATAAAGTCAATAAAAAGTTATTTACCTCCAGGAATTAAAATTTATAAGCTACGTTTCGACGACAAGCGTCATCATCAACCTGAA
>LQNS02007216.1:21902797-21913078 GCA_001587735.2 Parhyale hawaiensis
CTGTCTGTCACCAAGATAACTCAAAAAGTTATGAACCGATTTGGATGAAATTTACAGGGATTGTTAGGTATGTTAGGAGGAACAGATGATTAACTTTTGGTGAAGATATGGCCATCCGTTTGTTTGTTTGTCTGCTTCATTTTTCTCGATGCCATAACTCAAAAAGTTATGGATGGATTTTGATGAAATTAACATGAGTTGTTAGATATATAATAAAGAGTAGATGACCAAATTTTGGTAATGGTCCGTTTGTTCTTTCGTTTGTCACTGTTTTTAATTTTATGCTTGTTAGCACAATGACTCAAAAAATAATGAATGAATCTTTATGAAATTTATAGGGTTCGTCAGTAATGTTAAAAGACATAAATGATCAAATTTTGGTGCAGATCGGTTTGTTCGTTTGTATGTTTGACTATGTTTCTCATAACGTTTTTTAACAGTATAACTCGAAAAGTTATGAACATATCTTCAAGAAAATCTAACAAGCTGTTATTTTTACAAAAAGGCACAAATGATCAGATTTTGGAGTTTATACAAAGAAAATTATTGTTTCAGAACCAATTTGAATTTTTGCTACCGTTGCCTCACTTGGCGGAGGTATGCGCTCTCAGAGTGCTGTAGTTCAATATATGCAGCAGGCGGCGGAAAATTGCAAATGCTATATATGTGTATATCAGAGTATCTTGGGAGCAGTGAGTCCCCCCAACGCTACAAAGACGAGACTGTCAAAGCACTCATCCATCTATATTACAAAATTTCATCCACCTGGAACCACTTTCATACTGCCACAGCAAATCTCAGGCAAACCCTCATCAATAATGGATACTCAAACAAACAGTTCGATGCTACATAGACAAAGCAATCTAATCCAAAGAAGCACAAGCCTCCGTTGGAACGATCCACCACACAGCTTCTACGAGAACCTAATGTCCGCAGCGTACAAAACCGACAAAAGAGTACTCAAATAAATTGTAAAAATAACGCAGTATGCAACAATAGCGAACATCAATTGCCACTCCTGATATACTACAAAAGCCCTAACATCGGTCAATTCGTCTCCAGGAACAAATGCAATATTTCACCTCTCAAGCAAACTCATGTCACATACGAGTACAAAATTAATGTCAGCATGAAGAAAGTGAGCTTCATAATACCTCGTAATACCTCGTATATTGGCATGAATGTCACCACTCTCTCCAAAATGCTCACTATGCACCTTCAAGACGAATCCATAAAGAACCATACGCAGCAGCATCACGATACTACCTTGACAAGAGAAATGCTAGTAGCAGGAACGACCATTCTACACCGCAATAGCAACTATCAACGCCTACAGATAATGGAATCCCTACACATAGGAGCTACGCGACCTGTCATCAACAACCAGAATACAGGATCGGCAAGGAATCTTAAACTTCCTGGAAACTAAGAGCAGCGCAAGCACACCACCGCCCAACTAGCAGATTGGCTACTCACTTAATCGACCGGTCAACCAGCGCACAGCCCTCCCCCTTCCAGTACGGGACCACCAAGAGTTATTAAGTAGAAGCATCTGTCTGCATACTACAACATATCTTAACTGCAGACCGCTCTCCATCCTCAACTGCCTACAGACTCAGCTCCTCACCTCCTACCAGCTACGGCCTGAAGGTGATCAAATGTCTGATCGAAACGCGTGGCCGAACCCACCTGCAGCAAGCTAATATGAGCACAGCTTTGGCCAGTTCTTGCATTAGACGAACCACCAGACCATTTTAACCATTTGTTGTTATGAGAAACTAATAAAGAAGTTTTATCTATGAAATACGGCGTGCTTTTTAATGAAACTTGCATATATATTCCACCCAAAAAGTGGTAGAAGGAGTTGAGCAATGTTCATAATTTTTGTAGGAAGTCTGGTAGGTTTCTCTCGATGCGACCCATGCCAAAAAACTAGGATTAGCTTGCCATAAAAAATGACGGCGATGCAATATGCTGTCCACTCATAAACAGGTAGTAGGAGCTTAGCTATGTTGATAATTTTTTTTGTAGGGAGTCTCGTAGTTTATCCTCGATGTGACCCATGCCAATAAAAACTAGGATAAGTTGGCCTTCAAAAATGACGGCGATGAAATTTTCTCTCACCGTGGGTGATAGTCTTACGCCACGAGGCGTTCTAGTTCTTCCATGAGCTAGGTGATGGTTACTGACAAAACAATACTGCAACGTTATAAGTCGCCGTATAGTTAAGCAGAGAATTACGAGTATTCTGGATGGAACTGTATATAGAGGCGCACATCCACTTCGGTAAATACAACCTTCTGTTAGGCTATTATAACAGCAGCGGGCAAAACGAAAATAATTATTTTCATTTTGGTAAAAATTAGCATTTGGCATGATGCTTTTTTGAGCACCTGCGAGGTTTATTGTTGACATCTGAGCAGTGATTAGATAGAATAACGTCAGTTAAATATATCACCAATTATTGCTGTTTTCGTTTGGGTTGTAGTAACGGTGGTATTAGGAAACTGCAACAGACGTGGCTTTCATATAATTTTAAAGGGGCTACAGCATTCATAAAAATTGAATGTGAACGATAATAAGATTATTTTGTAACAAATCAACAGAAAGTGCTGAAAATATATACTGTTATTAAAGGTAAAGTTAGCTTTGACTACATCCTTAACTGAGAAACCCACACGCACTGGTTTGTGCTGCGGATATAGGCCCACTGGCCCCAGAAGAGTAAGTACGGCGGCAGCCGATCCACGGGTCATCATAGACGATGGCACCAATTTGTCGGAAGATTCGAAAGACCGGTCCACTGCATGCACATAACTACCGAGTCACCACACCTAGATCAACAAAGAGCTTGCGTGCCTGGGTTGGCCTCGAACCTGCAATACAACGAGTTAGAGCTGCAGACTTGTGCTGGCAAATTTTTGTAAAGTAGCGTTGGCAGTGCAATTTTTGTATCGAAGTGCTGGTACATTTATATTTTATGAGGGGTGATTTGAGCTATGTTTTGGTGGTATACAGAACGCTTTCTAAGAAAATAGAAGCAGGAAGTACAGGTGAGAAAAGAGAATCTATAGCTATTCGTTTACGAATGATTAACAAGCCTTACGTTGGCATAACCGTCAATCTATTTACTGTATTTCTATATTGTCAGTTCTGTAGTAAAGTTTTTACCAACAAAACCCATTGAATTGGATAAAAAGTTAGATCCAGTGCCAAGTCATAGCTTTATAAGAAGAAAAATTTGTTGTTTCTGGCGGTGTAGATTTGGTCGACCCCGATGGCGGTCCCGCGCGTCGCTACCAATAAATCAGTTAATTCCTTTCCTTGCCTTTTCCCGGCCTTCACTGCTTGGTAGGTTCACTGCACAGAATGTAGAGGTTACATTACGTATATATGAAGAAAGTCTTAACTCTAAACCTTATAAGGAAAAGCGACTCTTACAAATAACGTAACGACCAATGCTATTCCTACCAGAACTCAACGTTTTGTTGGTCCTTATGAGGTCAAAACAATTAGACTATCTAAAGTCCAGTATTTACCACTGTGTGTACATATGGAATGTTTCTAAGCTATTCGGCACGGGCATTAAGTGGTGATCAATCGCTTACTTTCACTTAAAACATCTAATACGTCCGCTAATGAGATTATGTTTGGTTGGTTAGATTTGTTGTCTGTTTGTCTCTTTGTCTGTCAGCAAGAAAATTCTGTAAGTTAAGGACAGCTCTTCATGAAGTATACAGAGATTGTTTTGTTTATAGGAGGAGCAGATGATTAACTTTTCGTAAATAACCGTTCATCCGTTTATTTATTTCTTTATTTGCTTGCCTTTCATCATTTTTATTGGCAGCGTAACTCAAAAATTAAACAATGGATCTTTATGAAAAATTTGCTTGAAGTTTTAGAATGTTATGAAGAGCATATGACTAAATGTTTTTTGATGATTTGTCAGTCAGTTTGTCTGTCTCTAAGTTCGTTCTCATAATTTTGTCAATGACGTAACCCAAAAAAATATGGACGTGCTATATCTTCAAGAAATTGTAGAAATATTAACATCCACAAATAAGCATTTATTGGGGATAATTATTGCAAGGTAATCCTATTTTCAAGACCAATTAATAATTTACGCTAACATAGCATAGCTTGACAGAGGTATGCGCTCTCGGAGTGCTTCTCAAGTAAGTGTTCATTAGCTTTAACGTGGCCGGAACTTCGAACCACAGCTTTCCAGTGCCAACTTTGGGTCGAGCTTAGGTATGCATATTTACTCCACTTCGATTAGATCATCTGCATGTCAGTGGGCCAAAATAAGTTATTTCTATGTCGGGGCTACAGAAAGCAATGGCGTGCACAATCTAAATAGGGGACGTGCAGTTCGCGCGTTGATCCTGCTACCGTATCAAAACTCCAGACTGTTACTGTGTGTGAACACGACTTGCGGGCTGCATATCCGCTAATCAAGTTATACTTGCGACTGCGTAGCGTAGGCCCGGTAGCACTACCGTCGTTCACGACCGCTTTGTGTGCTTGTTTGTGTACGCAGATCGTGTGCGTGTGAGCGGCGTTCAAGTTGGCGCGCTGCGCTGCTCGCTGTATCGCTGATCAAATTAGGTTACGTTATGTTAGGTAAGGTTAGGTTAGGTAAGGTTAAGTAACGTTAGGTAACATTAGGTAACGTTAGGTAATGCTAGGTAAGGTTAGGTAAGGTTAGGTGAGGTTAGAAAGGTTAGGTTGGCTTAAGTTGGGTTAGGTTAGATAAGTTTAGGTTAAGGTAGAAAGTTAGGTCAAGAGGATAGGTTAGGTTAGGTAAGGGTAGGCTAGTTTAGCTTAGGTAGTGTTTATTTTAATGGTGGCGTGCGCAGGAAAGCTTAGGTGAACGCAAAGTGGTCGTGAACGACGATAGTGCACCCCGGTATATGTACAGGCAGTTCTCTACTTACACGCAGTTGAATTTTATGCTTGCTTATTAATATTTTGCCTCCTGGAATATGCTTGGCTATGTCGCTCAGAAACTTGCAAGTTAGAACGTACGTGCTTGGAAAAATTATACTTTTTAGGATGAAACCCTGTAGGAACCTTGGTGTTGCAGTATTTCATTGCTAGTCAGTGTGATTTAAGTGTCGAATTAAAATTACTCTCAGAATATGTTGTTTTAATTGCTTCTATTATAATGGTTACAAATCTCCAAGTCACCTAACTTAATGATACAGAGAACTTCTTTTTTTTATTTGATTCATTCCTTTCTGTTCATACAGGACCGGCATGAAAATTAATTAGTCTACGGGTTCCTGACCAAACATTTAACTTACATAACTTTATAGTAAGCTCTGGGTGTCATTGGTGGGTAGCTGCCAGGTGGGCTCCTGGTGCAACCTCTCGCTCATACACGCATGTGAACACACTCTTCTGCCACATTTAATGCCAATTAACTGTCACTAGTGCCACCCCGTAGCAACGTAGTACCTTCGTTTGTCTCTCGGGCCTCCAAAGATTTTTCTTTCACATCGTAGAGGTCAGCACTGGCCACTGTGAGAGTCTCAGACATAGGTGATGAACATAAGTGTAAGCGGTCTTAAGTCTCTTCTAATGCAATAATAGATCATGTAGTGTAAAGATACGAGTAACTCGCGCCGTCATGAAGGACAGTAGAGAAATAAATATTTAACAAAACTCATTTGTTGTTCACGCGGTTTCGTGGTCCTGCTATCAATAATATCTTTTCTCCTTTGTTTAATTTCTACTAAATTTACGAAACCACGAGCTCAGGAAACATAATACTTTACTGTCAGAGGGTATTCAAATCCATTATCGTTGCATCGGCTCGGAAGTACTTCATATATGTACAATGCTCAAATGTCCAGTTTAGTGAAACATTTGTTAATATCTAGAAGAAATTCGAAGAGAAATGAAAAACTCCAGCCGGAAAGTCTCTAGGTATTACAGGTAACGCTGCTAATTCTGGATCGTATCAATTCGCTTACTTCAGTTATTCAAAGAAGTAAAATGTTTCAGTTTTCTTCTAAACCAAAACAGAATAGACATTTTACTGGAAACGATTTAAAACTCATTTTAATTCTTGAAAAGGCTAATAAATCTATTCACGGATTCAGATGATGGGGTTCATTGTTATAATTTGATGCGTACTACTCAGTTTTATATGAAGCTAAGTAACTGTTTACCAAAGCGGTAATTATGTGACAGCGTTAACTAAAATTACGTAAAAAAAGTTCTCTTTTCATTGAAAGCAAGAATTTGAAGGGGTGACTCTTTTACATGAAACGTAAACGCAACGAAGAAAATATAGCAATAAATTACATGTTAATGTTAATTAAGTAAAAGTATAATTACTGCTAAATTATAATGCATTTTCAGGAATATATGCACTGAAATAAATAAAAATTTAACAATATGAATTGAGAGCAAAACGCATGAATTAGCTTTTAGCAAAACTTAACATTCGTATGAAATCGGTATCGTATTAAATAAAAGCGTATGAATTACCAACTTTACTTGTAGTGACATCCAAAATACGAACTTGATAGGAAGCGGTGAGACCAAGTAAGCAACGAACCAATAAATTGTGCATAATTTTGTACTGCGATGCCCTATGGTACTACGTGAACGACTGCCTGTACCTTATTCATTGTCGTAAGTGAATCATAAATTTCAGTACCGTGGCCAAATTATGAAATGAAAGACAATGGCACTGCTTGAAAGTTACGTTTTTTCCTATGGCTTGTAAAATTTAAAAACTACCTTATAATAAGCAACATAAGTTACATTTTCCCAATTCGGGTTTGGATAGTTGTAAACGGGCCCTTATATCAGAACGACGGGATGCGTGACATTTATTTTCATTTTGTGCTGGATTCAATGATTTATCACTTGCGTTCAGTACTTTCTCTATAATTACCGTCACCGTAGAAGACGAGTGGAAGATCATCACAGTTTGCTATAGTGCATCACGTCGTATTTCATCTCTAACTGAATATTGTGTACCTTTTTTTGTAGTTTTTCTAGCATGATGATGAATATGTACTGAATTTATACCGATACTTTGGGAGAAATTATGCAGGCGTTACTATAAATTGCTACAAAAAATTGACAACGATACCTGAAAATTTCGTCTGCAGTGAAAGGATTAAACTCAGTGAAGCTTAGGTAAATAATAAATCGACCGGCATGAACATTTACCGTTTAATAATACCGTTATTTTTTCTTTACAGACGGTTGCTGCTGCGTTTCGAGCGGTTCCCAGCTCTCTGTGCTGTTGTTAAGGTAAGTGTTTCAATTTGTTGCCTGGATGTGGTTGCTTTCTTGTTAAAACAATTATTGACTAAGAAGTATATGGTTTCCAATGGCATAACGTAAAAAGGAAGATGCAATAAGCTATTGTTATTTCAAACTCCCGGTTCGAAATGGGCTTGAGAGTTATTGTCAATATCAGGGGTTTCTTCTGCTGCTGAACAAGTAACAGTTATGTTGTTCAGCCTTGGTCATGGGTTTACATAAACTGATATACATTAATTTACTGTATAAGTGATTTGAAAGGTGTATAATTGCTAATATTACAGTCGGTTACGCGACGTTATTGCTTAAGGAATAAAGTATAGGAGAACTGAGAATTCTGGACTCTGTATTAAAAGGCACGTTGTTATCGTGTACAGAAGATAATATCTTCGTACTGGCGTCATTCCCCTAGGATCTTCTCCACTATCCAAGAATTCTCTATTATAATTTTGCTGGATGCCAATAGCCAAGCTTATCAATTTGCTCCAGCTCAAGAACCCGATAATTAAAACTGTATACCGTAAAGCAAAGTTTCCAAAATCGTTGGAACATATATATAATATTCATTCTGACTCACTGAATTTGTCATTCCTTCATGGAAAATAATTAAATGCATAGAAAATGCTGCATACTCCAATTCTATTTCTGTCGCCCACAAATATCAAATGTTTGTTCCTATGATTCTTCCAAATAGTTTCATGATTTCCACAACGTGATTTCTATCCGAAGACCGTTTATACCTTTCACATACTATATTGAAAGTAGGACGATTCAATTGTCTTAGTTAACGTAGCAATGACGCAGTGGGCTAAACACTGTGCTCATTGACTTGAGATTCCGGTTCACTTCCTTGCCACGAGAGAGAGTCATTTGATGCTCAAAACAGCAACGTCAGCATTTCTAACATTGAAAGTCCACTGTGAGGCCACTGACCTAACCAGCAATGGTATTGGTCAGGGCTTCACAGTTGACTTATCTGAGCTTTTCGTGTTTGATAGCATGGTTAATAGAAAATACTGTGGTTGACTGCAGTAGTGGACTGCTCTGGATTTACTATGGATTTATCTGCAACACCAACCAGTGCATGTGGCTTTCAAAATTGGCGCGTGTGGTCCACTTGACTCTACCTTTACCTATGTCATCAGTGTTACTTCTGCAGGCTGTCTAGTAGTATGAGTCAGAGACGTTTCAAATAAGCTGCTCCTACGTGAGTGTCAATGGCTCATCTAAAAAAATGACGGGTTAGCTAAGTTTTGCCAGCAAATTTGATACCAAAGTCGCTTGGCAGCAACAGTAATGGGAACCCGTGGCATAGTATGTTCTGTGAAATCGGAAGTTAAGTTTAACTGAATGAAAAAGCTAAAATTACAGTTGTGAGTGAATGTAATTATTATCTGTTTGCAGTTACATTTCCAATATAATCACCTAATACAGTACAGTGACGGTATAATAAATACACTGATATCGCGAAGGAAAAAACAGCACTGTGAATTCCGAATGCTTATAAGTATAGTGGTCATGAACTACTGGTGGAAAATACTTACTTTCACGAAGCCCACGTTTTCCTTACTCTTTTAACGGTGAAAAAATTTTTCTATATTCATTTGGAAACGTTCTGTTCCATTTCCATATCATAAGGTGTTGATGCGAATGAAACTTTACTGCGGCAAAGAAGTGAAGCTCTGTTTCCTCGTTGCGGCGAGAATGTATTTCAGACGTTTCCAATGTTAAGCTTGGAAAGACGAAGGTACCTGCCCCACTGAACAATTCTCCTGCGCACTGAATAAGGTTAAAAGGACTAAGACACCTACTAACCAACCAAGCATACAATCAATCAACCAACAAACTGTATATTATTAGGTAGAAGGAGAGAACATATCATGTCCAATAAGTAAATAGAAGACTCAATATACGCGTACTAGAGCTTTACGACACGAAATGTTAGATGCTCAGAAATAGTTGGGCATCTTTATATATTCAATAATTATCTAGAAATTTTCGCAGTTTTATTTTACCTGAAAATTATTAGAGCATAAAAGAAGGACGTAAGGAAACTTTGACTTCAGCGCTGCTGAGAAAGTTCTTCTATTTCATGGGTTATGTTTTTTGTGCGTCCCTTTTTCGCATTAATGAATAAACGCAGACACCCTACAGTTTGTTAGGGCTGAACACTAGTGCCTGTTTGTGGCCTTTATTTGCGGTGATGCGGCCATCTCACCGTCAATTTTCCATTTGAAGAGCACCGTACGACCTATCAGTGATAAATATCTAAACTCGTAATATAAACATGCAGGGGCTTGCGGCCGCCATTTGCAGGAAGGCAACCATCTATCTCATCTCCCAAGTTTCCATATCAAGCGCACAGTGCAGTGTGCACCAAGCACCTAGAGCGCCAGCGTTCGGTGCCATGGTGCTATGTGGACACCGCCACTCTCCATAGCAAGAGCACGGAAGTCTGTGTAGCTGCACCAGTGTTGGATGTAAATGAACCGTCCCCTTTGTGAGTCTAACTGAGCGAGGTACGAAAATTTACTGCGTCCCATTGATTACGTCGCGGCTCTGCGTCCTTGCGAAGTCTCACCCCGGCCACCGTTGTCTAGACGGTCGGAGTTCACCCAACTCAGGGAATGTTTGTGCGCGCGGGGATTGTTGTCTACGTACAGTACTTCGACCTCCTTCCTGGCTCAATTACCTCTGTGAAGTTTTCTTGAATATCAGTTAAATGTGTTAAGCAGTGGGCTGAGCATATTTTGATTTATTTCTTTTAGCAGCCACCATTGTGGAGTTTTGCCGCTGGCGTGCAGTTCCAGGAACCTTAAAATAATCCAACTACAGTATTGGGCATGGTACCTCTGCCTTCTTTATTGTGACAACCGCTTTATGAAGTCTCATTGCAGTATACGAGTAGTTACTAAAATAATAATGACCCACCCCACTATAGTATTGGGCAATTTTACCTGTAGTATTCAAGTATTTATGCAAGCAGTTATTGGA
>LQNS02007216.1:21918958-21933976 GCA_001587735.2 Parhyale hawaiensis
TGATATTACATGAATTATAACTTCACTTATAATGCCGAATATTAGCATCATTTTCACGACTTTCTTTTATTCATTTGCTTTACAACAATGATTCCCACCTTATCTACGCCTGGCACCCCTAAAAATATTTTACAGCTGCATGTTAGCTTCTGCTTTTCTACTTCTCTTTTCTTCTTTATTATATCTATAATTTCATGTTTTCCTAATGTCCCCTATTTTTAGCTTCGAAATTAACATAATGTATTAATTGATTTGCAATATACCTGGGTGTGAACTGTGAACCTATTGCTATCATAGAGCGTTGTACAGAATGTAGGTCGTGAAGTAGAATAGTGCTATGAATTTGCTCCCTAATCTGTAAGGCTCATTTTGATGTTTCAATCTAGTTTCCTCAACAAATATTTTAAGTAAATTATTTGATGGAAAATTCCTAGGGGGATAAATATATCTATATATATATATATATTCTCTCTTGTACGAACAGTAGGTTGTGAAGTAGAAATGTACATTCAACTCTTAACCTAGCGAGTAAGACTCGTTGCTTATTGTTTTACACTAGTGTACTGAACATGTATTGTAATAGAACTATTGTATGAATACCTTCCTACGGGGAGAAATAAATGTATTTTCTTTCTTTCTGTTCATACAGGACCGGCATGAAAATTAATTAGTCTACGGGTTCCTGACCAAAGATTTAACTTACATAACTTTATAGTAAGCGCTGGGTGTCATTGGTGGGTAGCTGCCAGGTGGGTTCCTGGTGCAACCTCTCATTCATACACGCATGTGAACACACTCTTCTGCCACATTTAATGCCAATTAACTGTCACTAATGTCACCCCGTCGCAACGTAGTACCTTCGTTTGTCTCTCGGGCCTCCTAAGATTTTTCCTTCGCATCGTAAGGGTCAGCACTGGCCACTGTGAGAGTCTCTGATATAGGTGATGAACATAAGTGTAAGCGGTCGTACGTCTCTTCTAATGCAATAATAGATCATGTAGTGTAAAGTTACGAGTAACTCGTGTCGTCATGAAGAACAGTAGAGAAATAAATATTTAACAAAACTCATTTGTTGTTCACGCGGTTTCGTGGTCCTGCTTTCAATAATATCTTTTCTCCTTTGTTTAATTTCTACTAAATTTACGAACCACGAGCTCAGGAAACATAATACATTACTGTCAGATGGTATTCAAATCCATTATCGTTGCATCGGCTCGGAAGTACTTCATATATGTACAATGCTCAAATGTCCAGTTTAGTGAAACACTTGCTAATATCTAGAAGAATTTCGAAGAGAAATAAAAAACTCGAGCCGAAAAGTCCCTAGGTATTACAGGTAACGCTGCTAATTCTAGATCGTATCAATTCGCTTACTTCAGTTATTCAGAGAAGTAAAGTATTTCAGTTTTCTTCTAAACAAAAACAGAAGAGACATTGTACTGGAAACTATTTAAAATGTATTTAATTCTTGAAAAGGCTAATAAATTTATTCACGTGGCAGCGTCCACTAAAATTTGCGTAAAAAAAGGTCTGTTTTCATTGAAAGCAAGAATTTGAAGGGGTGACTCTTTTACATGAAACGTAAACGCATCGAAGAAAATATAGCAATAAATTACATGCTAATGTTAAGTAAATAAAAGTAGGATTACTGCTAAATTATAATGCATTTTCAGGAATACATTCACTGAAATAAATAAAAATTTAACAGGATGAATTGAGAGCAAAGCGCATGAATTAGCTTTTAGCGAAACTAGCATTCGTATGAGATCGGCATCGTATGAAATAAAATCGTATGAATTGCCAGCTTTACCTGTAGTGACATCCGAAATACGAACTTGATAGGAAGCGGTGAGACCAAGTTAGCAACGAACCAGTAAATTGTGCATAATTTTGTACTGCGATGCCCTATGGTACTATGTGAACGACTGCCTGTACCTCGTTCATTGGCGTATGTGAATCATAAATTTCAGTACCGTGGCCAAATTATGAAATGAAAGACAATGACACTGCTTGAAAGTTACGTTTTTTTTTCTATGGCTTGAAGATTTTTAAAACTGCCTCATAATAAGCAACATAAGTTACATTTTCCCAATTCGGGTTTGAATAGTTGTAAACGGGTCCTTATATCAGAACGACGGGATGCGTGACATTTATTTTCATTTTGTGCTGAATTCAATGATTTATCACTTGCGTTCAGTACTTTCTCTATAATTACCGTCACCGTAGAAGACGAGTGGAAGATCATCACACTTTGTTATAGTGCATCACGTCGTATCTCATCTCTAACTGAAAATTGTGTGCCTTTTTTTGTAATTTTTCTACCATGATGAAGAATATAGTCTGAAGTTATACCGAGACTTTAGGAGAAATTATGCAGGCGTTACTATAAATTGCTACAAAAAAATTGACAACGATACCTGAAAATTTCGTCTGCAGTGAAAGGATTAAACTCAGTGAAGTTTAGGTAAATAATAACTCGACCGGCATGAACATTTACCGTTTAATAATACCGTTATTTTTTCTCTACAGACGGTTGCTGCTGCGTTTCGAGCGGTTCCCAGCTCTCTGTGCTGTTGTTAAGGTAAGTGCTTCCTTTGTTGCGTGGATGTGGTTGCTTTCCTGTTAAAACAATTATTGACTAAGAAGTATATGGTTTCCAGTGGCATAACGTAAAAAGGAAGATAACAATAAGCTATTGTTATTTCAAACTCCCTGTTCGAAATCGCCTTGAGAGTTATTGTCAATGTCAGGCTTTTCTTCTGCTGCTGAACTAAGTAACAGTTATGTTGTTCAGCTATGATCATGGGTTTATATTAACTGATATACATTAATCTACTGTATAAGTGATTTCAAAGGTGTATAATTGTTCAATATTACAGTCGGTTACGCGACGTTATTGCTTAAGGAATACAGTACAGGAGAACTAAGAATTCTAGACTCTGTATTAAAAGGCACGTTGTACAGAAGATAATATCTTCGTACTGGCGTCATTCCCTCAGGATCTTCTCCACTATCCAAGAATTCGCTATTATAATTTTGCTGGATGCCAATAGCCAAGCTTATCAATTTGCTCCAGCTCAAGAACCCGATTATTAAAACTGTATAACGTAAAGTAAAGTTTCCAACATCGTTGGACCATATACTGTATATATATAGTATTCATTCTGACTCACTGAATTAGTCATTCCTTCATGGAAAATAAGTAAATACATATAAAATGCTGCATACTCCAATTCTATTTCTGTCGCCCACAAATATCAAATGTTTGTTCCTATGATTCTTCCAAATACAGTTCCATGATTTCCAAAACGTGATTTCTATCTGAAGACCGTTTATACCTTTCACATACTTTATTGAAAGTAGGACGTTTCAATTGTCTTAGTTAACCTAGCAACGCGCAGTGGGCTAAACACTGTGCTCATTGACTTGAAATTCCGGTTCAATTCCTTGCCACGAGAGAGAGTCATTTGATGCTCAAAACAGCAACGTCAGCATTTCTGACATTGAAAGTCCACTGTGAGGCCACTGACCTAACAAGCAATGGTATTGGTCGGGGCTTCACAGTTGACTTATCTGAGCTTTTCGTGTTTTATGGCATGGTTAATAGAAAATACTGTGGTTGACTGCAGTAGTGGACTGCTCTGGATTTACTATGGATTTATTTGCAACACCAACCAGTGCATGTGGCTTTCAAAATTGGCGCGTGTGGTCCACTTGACTCTACCTTTACCTATATCATTATTGTTACTTCTGCAGGCTGTCTACTGGTAAGGGTCAGAGACGTTTCAAATAAGCTGCTCCTACGTGAGTGTCAATGGCTCATCTAAAAAAATGACGGGTTAGCTAAGTTTTGCCAGCAGATTTGATACCAAACTCGCTTGGCAGCAACAGTAATGGGAACCCGTGGCCGAGTATGTTCTGTGAAATCGGAAGTTAAGTTTAACTGAATAAAAAAGCTAAAATTATAGTTGTGAGTGAATGTAATTATTATCTGGTAGTAGTTACATTTCCAATATAATCCCTAATACAGTGCAGTGACGGTATAATAAATACACTGATATCGCGAAGGAAAAAACAGCACTGTTAATTCCGCTTATAAGTAGTGGACATGAACTATTGGTGGAAAATGCTTACTTTCACGAAGCCCACGTTTTCCTTACTCTTTTAACGGTGAAAAACTTTTTCTATATTCATTTGGAAACGTTCTGTTCCATTTCCATATCGTGAGGTGTTGATGCGAATGAAACTTTACTGCGGGAAAGAAGTGAAGCTCTGTTTCCTCGTTCCGGCGAGAATGTGTTTCAGACGTTTCCAATGTTGAGCTCGGCAAGACGCAGGTACCTGCCCCACTGAACAATTCTCCTGCGCACCGAATAAGGTTAAAAGGACTTAGATACTTACTAATCAACCAAGCATACAATCAATCAACCAACCAACTGTATGTTATTAGGTAGAAGGAGAGAAGATATCATATCCAATAAGTAAATAGAAGACTCAATGTACGCGTACTAGAGCTTTACGACACGAAATGTTAGATGCTCAGAAATATTAGGGCATCTTTATCTATTCAATTATTATCTAGAAGTTTTCGCAGTTTTATTTTACCTGAAAATTATTAGAGCATAAAAGAAGGACGTAAGGAAACTTTGACTTCAGCGCTGCTGAGAAAGTTCTTTTATTTCATGGGTTATGTTTTTTGTACGTCCCTTTTTCGCATTAATGAGAAAACGCAGACACCCTACAGTTTGTTAGGGCTGAACACTAATGCCTGTTTGTGGCCTTTATTTGCTGTGATGCGGCCATCTCACCGTCAATTTTCCATTTGAAGAGCACCGTACGACCTATCAGTGATAAATATCTAAACTCGTAATATAAACATGCCAGGGCTTGCATCCGCCATTTGCAGGAAGGCAACCATTAATAATTTATCTCATCACCCAAGATTCTATATCAAGTGCACAGTGCAGTGTGCACCAAGCACCTAGAGCGCCAGTGTTCGATGCCATTATCTGTGTGGACACCGCCACTCTCCATAGCAAGAGCACGAAAGTCTGCGTAGCTGCACCAGTGTTGGATGTAAATGAACCGTCCCCTTTGTGAGTCTAACTGAGCGAGGTACGAAAATTTACTGCGTCCCATTGATTACGTCGCGGCGCTGCGTCCTTGCGAAGTCTCACCCCGGCCACCGTTGTCTAGACGGTCGGAGTTCACCCAACTCAGGGAATGTTTTGTGCGCGCGGGGATTGTTGTCTACGTACAGTACTTCGACCTCCTTAATTCCTGGCTCAATTACCTCTGTGAAGTTTTCTTGAATATAAGTTAAATGTGTGAAGCAGTGGGCTGAGGATATTTTGATTTATTTCTTTTAGCAGCCACCATTGTGGAGTTTTGCCCCTGGCGTGCAGTTCTACTAACCTTAAAATAATCCAACTACAGTATTGGGCATAGTACCTCTGCCTTCTTTATTGTGACAACCGCTTTATGAAGTCTCATTGCAGTATACGAGTAGTTACTAAAATAATAATGACCCACCCCACTATAGTATTGGGCAATTTTACCTGTAGTATTCAAGTATTTATGCAAGCAGTTATTGGATAAAAAACTATATATATTTCGAATACAGCAGTAACGAGCATAATAAAAGTACTGGTATTGATGGAGTCTAAATCAGACGCATCGTGCAAAGTCCACCTTATTTATAATATTTGGAGTAGATATGCCAGTAACTCACAGTAAAATTCCGTTATTATATATTATTATTATTATATATGTGCATCGTCTTTGATGCCAATAATTACAGTTGACCTCATGAAGTGCTACTCTTGAAGACATCAATCAATTACACGAGCCACGTATGAAGCTATAACAGTAACTGTCAAGTAACAGTAAGCATTGCGCAAGCGTTTCATCACTTTTAGCAAATGTATTACGTTCTCTCAACAGAACTGTTGCTGTTTCACCCGATTGTTTAAGCTGACTGTATACTGTGGAAAAGACAGAAAATGACTATAGACTACCCACACCGACCTTCCATAATGCCATTGAATCTATATTAGGATTGCAGGAGCAGCACTTAGAATTTCCGCATAACAAGGTGGTTACACGCCGTAAAATAGTTCACTCTCGCTCGACTACACCTGTGCTCTGCCTCGTATAAAGCTGCGGTAAACAGACCTGCCGTGCATCAAACACATGTTGATGGTAAGCAACCCCATAGCCAGCATAAACCTGCACACCAGCGTTATAAGTTCACATAAGGCGGAAAAATAAACAGAGGGGAGGGGCGTTTACAAGCGGCGCAGGACCGTCTGGCGTTTCCCAAACCTCACCTGGCTGCAGGTCTTCTGTCCTAGTTCGCCCCAGACGGGCTACACGGGCTAAAATAAGCTCCCCTTGTATAGGAGAGGTCGGTTCTCCATCATGCTTCCTTTGCCTTCCTTTTGCCCTTGTACTGACCGACATTTGCTGTTCCTATGAAGCAGAGCAGACAACTGGAGCATTGTTGTTTCTACGCAACACTGTTGCTGGTGCCTGGCTTAAGTCTGTTTCTTTATGCAACGTTGCTGGTGCCTGGCTTCTGTCTGTTTGTTTCTGCAACGTTGCTGGTGCCTGGCTTCTGTCTGTTGTTTCTATGTGACGCTGCTGGTGCCTGGACTCCGTTTGTTTCTCTATGTAATGTTGCTGGTATCTGGCTTCTGTCTGTGGTTTCTATGTGACCCTGCTGGTGCCTGGGTGCCGTCAGTTTCTGTATGTAATGTTGCTGTCACGCTTTAACAAAACAGATAGGCGGAATTAAGCCCAGGCTGTAGGCTGTCTATGGTAATAAGATAGGAAAATATTTGAGAGCTGAAGACGGTATCTTGGATACGGGGTTCGTGCTCGAGGGCTCCAGTTAAGGTACCTGATTTAGGGTTGACGGTTGAGCTCCCTTCTACAGTCTCTTTTTAACTTCCTTGAGTAAGATGCTGCGCACCTGCCAACTTGAATTAGGGAATCGTACAGATACAGGATAAGCGTGCAAGGCTGAACAAACCCAAGTTTTCTTTTGGTGATACGCAAAAAAGCGATGTCTTTTGCACGACGTCAATATTGCTTCTAATAAATACGGAGCTCTCGAGGTATCCAAGATACGAGAGGGTGGCATATAACTCGGATTCTGAAAATTTTTCCTCAAGAGATAACTCGCACTGTTGAAAGAAGAACCCAAAATGTGGAGAAAATAATATTCTTGCTGAGAAGTCATAGTGGTCTTCACGCGCCTGCTGACCGCTCAAGAATATCTTACCAGTTGCCTCGACAATTACTGAAATAGGAAAAAAAAGTATCAGTTGAGGCTTGAATGAAGGAAATCTCAGATGAGAATACACAACACGATGGAAGAGATTGTTTAGAGAAGCTGTATGCATCTACATCGAGTGGACTACAACATTGTCAAAGAAAGACCGGAATCAGACATACGGTTCGAGTGCCATCATCTGTAACCTGGACTATTTTCTGCCATAATTCAAAAAGTAATTGATGGATTTTTATGAAATTAACATGGGTTATTAGGTATATAACAAAGAGTAAATGACTAAATTTTGGTAATGATCCGTTCATTCATTCGCTCATTTGTCTCTGTTTTTAATTTTATGCTTGTTAGCACAATAACTCGAAAAATAATGAATGGATCTTTATGAAATTTGTAAGGGTTGTTAGTAATGTTAAAAGACATAAATGATTAAATGTTGGTGCAGATCGGTTTGTTCGTTTGTATTTTTGACTCATGTTTGTCATAACGTTTTTTAGGAGTATAACTAAAATAGTTATGAACTGATCTTTAAGAAAATTGCACAAGCTGTTATTACTATCAAAAGGCACAAATGATTAGATTTTGGAGTCTATACAAACAAAATTATGGTTTCAGAGCCAACTTGAATTTTTTGCTACCGCTGTCTTGCATGACGGTGGTATGCGCTCTCAGAGTGCTCTAGTTATTGTTTGTCTTTATATAATGTTAAAAGTAGTAGTTAAAAGTAGTTAAAAGTAGTAGTTAAAAAAGTAGGCATTTATTGCAATTGCCTTACGCTGTTTGTGCTCGTCACCTATCGTGATGGCAGGCGTGGACAAGCGTGAGTTTTCAGTCCTCTCACGTCTCCGTTTTCTTCGTTCGTTGAGACGGGTAAACAATAAATAGCTGTAATACTTATTGTTTGGCTGTCCGGCAGTAGGGAAGTGAAGTATAGCCGACAGAGGAACACTTATGGTCACTGTCGCGCGTGCTGGTCTGTGCTGCGCTGGCCATAAATTATCGTGCGCCCAAAGTAAGCAAAAGATCATAGAAACCCTAGGGTTTCAAACACCTTCGGTTTTGTTGAAGTAATTTAGGCGCTCGCAGAAATCTTTCTTCCTTAAAAGAGCTCGTCCACCGCGTCACTGTTATTTTGGCTTCAAGAGATAAGCAAAACTGCCAAACTTTATGGAGCGTTGTAAAAATTATTAAGTAAGGCAGAGGCGCACTCAGTATGAGAAGCATGAATTTGATACTGACATATCTGCATGTTGCACTATAGAGCCTGAGGTCGGTATAGCAAAAAGGTTTCAAGAGACACGCCAACTTTAAGTCGATGATACGGAGCGAACCCGTGGTATGCTCAACTTTCCCAACTTGAAGTTTATTGTACTGAACTTATCAATGCGCAGCACTTTATACTCTTCATGTTTTCTCAGAAAATACAATGTAGATAAGAACAGAAGAATTCAATAACTGATACGTTTAAAAACTTCTCTTTTAGCTGAAACATAGCAGCATTTATTTTACTCAATTTGCACTTGTTTTTCATACGGATAACAATGAAAGAAGTAAATACTGTCATCAAAATAGTGAAAAGTCCTCCCATACGGCGGAGACATATTGGTAGGAAGCAGCGTGTTTAAGATATTATACTATTCACGCTTATTCTTGCTACAAATAGCAGAATTGACACTGGACATTCATCAAAATTCTCTAAAACAACCACCAATATGGAGGTGTCAATCGAAAGTGGCACTGTGCAGAGGCTTACATGCTTTACAGAAAGCACACGTGTTCTCACTGGTAAACGACAGCTGGGCAATTGAATACCGTCATCGAAATACTGCTAAAAATCCTCCGATATCGCGGATGTGGCAATCGAAAGAAGCAACAAAGTCCGGCTAGCAACACGAGAAGAGCAATCGATTAACTGACCAGCAGGGAGCTCTGGCCCGCCAGACGCGAGGGCAGGTTGTTACTTGATCTCTGGAGGACGTTATCTCCACTCTGCAACGAATGCAATTTCATGTTTGAAGACCAAGTTTTTCTCTTCGCTTACGAATATTTGAAAATCCGTTTATGTATTCAGTGATAATGTGCAAATGCAGTCGTAAAGTGTGGAAGGTGGACGGCCACGACCAATACTGGCAAGCTCGCTTTCAAGGTGAATTTTGTCTCTTGTCAAAAATTATCCCGTTTTAAGAAAAACCAAGCTTTCGAAAAAGTCCACTGAGCGTGAACCAGGCTGTAGCATTGCAGTAGGAGCACCCCAAGACAGGTGTTGCTGTCGGTGCACGGTAAGCCGTGCTGGTTTTAAGGCAAACAGTAATCCTCAGTTTTTTTTATACGGCTACTGAACTGATGATTTTAAAACGTATCTCTAACATCTTAACAATCTCATTGTCATGCACAGTAGCCAAATGACTGCTTAGTTTTCAAATTTACTATCAAGAGAAATGCTTTAGTTTGCAAAGAATACGATAGTATCAGAGAGGTGGTGTCATGAGTTTTAAGAAATCCATGAAGATCAAATAAATAATATGTACATGGAGATTGGATGTTTTGGATAATGGTACCTCAAATAGTTTGAATTAAACATTGTTTATGATGGAAACAAAGATATTCTAAGATTACACTCATTCTAATAAACACACGCATGCAAACGCTCGCTACGCATCACAAAGTCGCTGACGAAGTTGTACGAAAGCAAGAAGCACAGCTAGCAGATGATATATATGCCCCTGCAGCGCATATCGTTTCTACTGCTATTAAAAGTGTCATGACTAATTTTAGTGGAATTGCTGCAGCTATAATTAGCATTTTGTACTTTTTTACTTGCGCCAACAAGACGATGACAGGTGAAAGGTTTTGGTAAGCTATGAAACTTATGATAGCTCTTGCTGATTAATTGTAAAAAAATGCGCAGGTAATAAAGGTTGCAAATAAGCTCTTTTCTTCTTCATATATGTATGAATAAAAATTACCACGATACCTCCCATTTGTAGATGAATAGATAACTCATCTGTAGGACGCTGAAGATCCTTTCCATCACGTGGGATCAAAACGATTCAGTAAAGTCCATGAGCGTCAGATTTATTTCAGTGCCCTAATTGAAAGGCGTTCTGTATACTGCCAGTTCTCGATGTAACTCCTACTTTGTATTTGTGTTCAAAATTTTCAATAATAAGTATTCGATGTACCTACGTATATCAAGTACTGGTGGTAAAATAAATTGCGCCTAAATAATAGGACTTCACAAAATAATTGGGGCTGTGTCGACGCGTTTGCCTCTACAGAATATTGGCTTTATGTATACAGAGAGATACAGTGTGCGAGCCAGCAACGTTTTTGCCTTTAAATGTGCAAATTGTTCTTTTCCGAAAAAAATTATCAACCATGAATTTGAAGCCGTGGCTGCTTGACTCATGAGTTCTCAAATTTAGTACAGCCAAGTTATCATAACATCCACCGAAAATATTCACTTATTTGCAAACAAAAACGATGGGGTAATGTAGTAACGTAAGTAATTAAATGGGATTCGATTAGCAATTTGTTGCTTAGAACATCACACACTGTCATATATTTAATTAATATCCGATAATTTACAGTTCACATAAACTTGGAACATCTAAGTGTACGTGACTGAAACAGGAGAGATATCATTGTCAAGATTATAGCTATGCTACAAAAAACTTTCTATGTTTCACTAAGATAGTGCCTGATAACATTAGCATATTACTGCCATACCAATTTATGATTGGAATATTATTTCATTCATAATAATAATTTATGCATATTAAAGGTGTACAGTTGCCGGCAGAGTGTCATCAAGTTTCAAATTCGAAGCGACTGCTTTAATTATATAATTACATTTGTCGATGTGTGCAGTAGATTTATAAAATGATCACGCAGTGCTGAGTCCAAATATATCTTTCTTTTTCTCCTTACTACTTACTGCGGTGAAAAAGAGTGGGAAGTGCTCATATTCAACCATCTTCTTGCTTTAATCTAACAGTTGATGGAAAATTAACTCCTGAATAAATCGACAAGTCTGGTTACTGGGTCAGAATGTACGACAAAAGGAACTGTGGTGAAATAAATGTATACACATTTTTTTTTACATAAAATTCAGGGCTTCAATTTCGCTAATCTCTTAAGAGTATATATTAGGCGAAGCAAATAGAAAATACATAGTTTCCAATCGTCCATTAGGAAGGTCTTCTACAAATGAACATGCAATGTTGCTCTTGAACAAAGGACCCAGGCAATAATCTTATATTTTTATTCAAAGCTGATAGTGAACGCTCGCTACAGCATGGAAGACAATAATTATTATTACTCCATGTGACTTGCTCTTCTTTTAACCCAACATTTATCTATACAAAGAACGTTGCTTGGGCATCGCACAAGTGACCTCAAACCATGGATTATTCGCCTTATTTTCAGACGCTGCCTCTAATTTGGCGCCATATTATTAAGATAAGGACCGAAGTGGGTCACCTGACGGCTCCTTATTCTTCCCAGGTCATTCAATGCTCAGAAGTAAACGAAGGAAAATGCTAATTGTGGTCGAGCTTGCATATGGTCTTGTAATGTGAAATTGAGAAGTAGGAATATGAGACCGAACAAAAGAACGTACGTAATCTCCCAGCACATTGCGAACAGTGCTCTGCATTAACCTAAATGGATTATGCACAAAAATTTCGCCTCTTTATTTATCTAAAAGAAATCAAGGTTCAGTGTAACACGATTGCTCTCATCTAAAAGTGATATTTATCCATATTAAAAGTTAGATATTCTTTTTTCTCATAGGGCCTTAACAGCAGTTTTATATATATATATATTTCAGGCTGTGGCAATAAAAATAAAAATTGAAAATGTCTTTTGTGAAAGAGAGCAGATAACTAGATATGATCTAGTTCAGGTAGATCGTCTCTGCTTTGGCATTGTTATACTTTAATTTTAGCTTGAAGTATATAACGTGTGGCTTCAAGAATTTTTTGATGACATTTCTGCGGCAAAGAAGCCTAGGACAAAAAAAAAGTTTCGAAGGACTCGGTCCCATTCTTCAGTCTGCGGTAATGGCTTGAGCAATATGCAGTATATTGGTGATACTTTACCAATATTCATTTGTGAAATCCACTTAGCGGCTCGTATCTTTGTGAGTAACGTGCACCTTCGTAAAGTGCGTATAGCTAGTAAAGTGTGTGGAGTAACTTGCCTTCTCACTAATGACCTCCGCTATGGGGGTTATTTTTTTCCCGTGTTTGTCTGTCTATTTGTTTGCGTGTTTTTTTCTCTGTCACAATAACTCAAAAAGTTATAGACTCATCTTTCCGAAATATGCAGGGCAAGTTAGCAGTAACAGATGAAGAACTTTTGGTAAAAATCCGTTTGACCGTTTGTTTGTTTGTTTGCTTGTTGTTTTAGCACTATAACTCAAAACAATATTAACGGATCTTTATGAACGTCATAGAAATTGTTGATGATATCAAAAGGACATGAATAATTCAATTTTGGTGATGATCGGTTGGCCTATTTGTGTGTTTATCTATTATTTGTCCAAATTTTTGTTAGCAGCATGAGTCAAAAAGTTATGAACGGGCTTTTCAAGAACATTACAAAGCTGTTATTTTTATTATTATTAAAATTCACCAGACTGGTGACATAAGAATGAAGGAAGGAAGTACAAGCTATTTCCAGCGAAACTATGATAACTTGCAAGTGTAAATTTTAAAAGACTTTGAAACAGATTGTGTAGAATATACATGCGCCAGTTTGTTGTCTGCAACAGCGCTTTATCTATTATCAAAATCTAATATAAGCTGACTATTGAATTTTATACAAATGCTCGCTTACTGAAAGAGAAATTAAGCTTTGTCGAGTATTTATTTGCTGGAAACTTCCATTTCATTAATAAATTGAGCCAATATTATTCTTAATCAATTTAAACAATGAATCACATCACAGTATTTCATTTATCTTTTACATTTTAAAATTCCGTGATTTAGAACATATGGTTCGATCCTTTAACCATATCCTTAAACACTATAGCACTCTTTCATAGTAATTCTGTATTGTTAGCAGTTCACATCAACAATCAAGCGCCTTTCAAGCGGGTTTCTCTGAATGACCTAACGCTAACGTCATTGGTAATATAATTTGAAAGATTTGCTGTCACTATGTGGAGAAGCTTATGTTGTCTTCAACAAAGGCATTGCAATTTTATTCGACCGGCTAGAGGCAAAACTAATTAAATCTGCGCTTTTAAATTTACGGGTCATAAGGAGGGCGGAATGTTTGTCCTGGGGCGGCGTGCATTAATTACGTTGCTGCCGCCCTGGATTATGAGGGTCAGCTGTCGTTAGCAGGGCCCTCGCCTGACTGGGGGGCAAAGCAAGGGCTGTAGACAGTCTGCATAGAGGGATAAGGCAAGCTTGCTCCGATTTCCGCCAAGCCCATTTATGAATGGCTGCTGGTCTGCTTTGAGGGTTCGGATTTGCTCTGCTGAGCACCAGACTCATTTATGAACATCTGCTTGATTTAATTGTATTGGGGCTCTGCATGAGTTTGCTCCGACTCTCGCCTCTATTATCTATTTATCGTTTCGGCCTGCTCTGGGGCTTATGGATTCTCTGATTTTCACAGGTCTTGATTATAAATGTTCGTCTTAGAGGTAGAGCTTCGTGGTAGGATGATCTAGACTACAAACTTGTCACTGTAGGTATGATGTCTCTCCTCATTGAGATATTTGCTGAGAAACAATATGGTGGAAATCGCATTACTCTATATTCCTTCACCTGCGAACATCGTATCGCAAAAAATACTTCATAGAATATAAAATATGGACTTGTTTCCATAGCCTATTCAATTTAAGTTCACATTCGTGTGCTTTTGCTGAAATGTTTGGCCAACAATCCACAATCCAAACTTTTTCATCGTATTTGAGCTTTTGATAAGCTGACTCGCCTCCAGCGACGAGTTAAGTTGGTAGTTGGTACAGCAGGCTGCGCTTTCTCTGCAGATTCACCAGACTGGAGATTTGAATTTTATCCTTGAATGTTACATTAAAATTTCCATTGGCGGTCTTTCCATGAGATGACAAGTCATTGTCTGATCAAGGTGCTGCATAACACTGTCATCTACGCGTCCATTGCACAATGCACATATACGTCTCCCAGTGACACTCTGAAATTAACTGTAATTTATGGCCAAAGCCAGAACCAGCAGTATGAAGCAGCATTAATCAAACCAATTGGCCGATCTGTCAGTCCTGATTTTTATATCGTATGTAACAAGCGCGTAATTACGATGCAGTACAGAGTAAAAAGAGACAAAGTAACGAGCCAATATCATTATTGATTCCTCATAATCTCACCATCGTTAAGCGTATTTTCTCCAAGTATAATATTCCCGCCAATTCCAATTTCTTGTGCTCTGTTGCAGTAGCTTAGTTACCACTGAGCTCATCGAAAGCTCATAAATGATACATGAAAACGTCGCAACTGAAACTTAAGAATATATATTCAGGTGAAGTCAACAGATATTTCTTTTTTTCAAATACATAGTCGCTATACTTCTGCCATCTTATCACTACATGATTCAGCTTTACCAACAGTATGGAGGTAATTAATCATAAAGCGATTATAAAGCTTGAAACATGAAGCCCAAGTACAAGATTTCTGTGAATAACTCCAATAAACTGGTAGCGGTGGTTAAATCAGGAGAATACTGCTACTACTGCT